>PKMM01036815.1:37305-268380 GCA_002933915.1 Eutrema heterophyllum
CTTGGAGAACCAAGTAGCCCCTCTCAACTGATCCAACAACTCATCAATCCGAGGAAGAGGATACCTGTTCTTCACTGTGACTCGGTTAAGTCCCCGGTAGTCAATACACAACCGAAAACTCCCGTCCTTCTTCTTCACGAACAACACCGGTGAAGAACTCGGGCGAATAAACCCCTTACCCAATAATTCCGCCAGCTGCTTCTTCAGCTCTGCCATCTCTGCTGGAGCCATCCTATAAGGAGCCCTGGATATCGGTGCCGTCCCTGGTTCCAACTCGATAGTGAAAGGATCCGACCTAGACGGTGGCAACCCCTGCAACGACTGGAACACATCCCGGAACTCGCGAACCACACGAATATCCTGAACCCTAGCCTCTCCAACGGCCTCCGGCAAGGAAATGGTAGCCAAATACGCCTCGCAACCCCTCTCGATCAGACGCTCCGCGTGCACAACCGAGATCACGAGACTCTCGGAAGTCGGTCTCACACCCTGATACACCAACCTCCCTTTCCCTCGGTCAAACTCGATTCGCCCTCGGTGACAGTCCAGATTCGCTCTGAACTTCCCGAGCCAATCCATGCCCAAAATGACATCGTACAGCTCCACTGAGCAGATAATCAAATCGGCAGCCATGGATTCTCCTGCTACCTGAACATCCACGTCTCGCACCCGACCGTGAATTCTCAGGAGCTTCCCCCCGGCAACCTCCACGAAACCCAAACTCACACCGGGCTCGCTTAGAAGATTAGCCATCTTGGCCAACTCCGGGGAAACGAAGCAATGCGATGCTCCCGTTTCAAACAACACATGACACTCCACACCTCCAACACACAAGGTCCCTGCACATATACATGTGCCGAGAACCTTAACACCCCGACAAGCACGACATTCCCCAACACAAAATTAAACTTAGATGAGTCTAAGAAAAATACCTGTGATCGGCCTGGAACTCGGCTCTCCGGACTCGGTAATGGAGTACACTCGAGGTGCTGATACCACCTGCCCGATGGGCTGCACCACCGTGGTCTCACTCTGCCGCAACTGGGGACACTGAGGCCTGATGTGCCCCGCCTCCTTGCAGTGATAGCACACTCTCGAATCCACTCGCCCTCCGCCCTTCTGAGGACAGCTCGCCACTCGGTGATCCATGCTCCCACAACCAAAGCAACCCTGACCACCTCGACCACCTCTCGAAGCGCTCTCCCGCTTCCGCTTCTGTCCTTGCATCGGCTTACCGCCTCTGCTCGGACCGGACTGCTGCTGCACAGATCTCGCCTGAAAACTCGGGGTAACCGCTACCACCTCGTCCTTCAGACCCTCCTCAAGCAAAGCTGCAGTCTCAACCAACTCATCAACCGTGCAAAAAGCCCTCACCATGCAACGGTTCCTCAAGTCAACCCGAAGACCCATCAGGAATCTCTGCACACGGGCCGACTCACTCTCAACCGCTCGTCTAACATAAGACCCGAGCCGGTTGAACTCCACCTCATACTCGCGTACCGACCGATCCCCCTGAGTCAAACTCGCAAGCCTCAATTCTAACCGGTTGAACGCCTCCTGAGGGAAGTACTTGGAGTTAAACTCCTCCACAAAATCCGCCCAAGCTATCGCGGCCTGAACTCTCCGTGCTGCCACATCCCTCCACCAGAGATGCGCATGACCCTCCAGATAATGGACCGCAATATCCACCTGGTATCCCGCGGGACACCTACTCGAGAGGAAATTCCTCTCTAACCTCCTCAGCCACGCATCAGCGTCCTCAGGATTAGCACCTCCAGAGAAGAACCCCGTGCCAATCCTCTGCATCTGCTCCATCATCCTAAGGTAGGATGGGAGCTCCTGAGCAACCGCAGCTGCCACCTGAGGCTGAGCCTCCACAACTACCGGAACCCCAGGAGCCTGAGCCGGTACCCTCTCTGGTAACCGCTCCAACAACCTCGTCAAAAGATCCGCTATGCGATCATCTCGGGCCCGAGCATCACCCGCTGCTACCCCCGCAGCACCCGCTGGAACACCAGCCACACTGGCGCGCACGCCAGACACACCCTCAGACCCAACCTGACTCGCACGCGACTCCTCGACCTGCTCCGCCGGTACACGGCCACGACCCCTACCACGGCCACGACCTCTACCACGCCCTCTAGCCATCTGCACACGTGCAGAAGCACAAGCTAAGAAAACAACACAATCATCACAATAAAGATAATCACCGTGGAATCTCGCAAGGCTCGAAGAGGATGATTCTAAGACCCCACACAACACCCAAATTATTCTAGAACCACCTAGGCTCCTAGAACCGTAAGGGCTCTGATACCAATTGAAACGACCACACTTTTTTTTTTTTTTAACGGAAATAAATAACACACATAAACACAAAACCAGTGTTAACAGTTCTACAACAGCGAAAGCAATAAAACAACAATGAAAAACCCCGGGTCCTAATCATCCCCTCTTCACTGCCTCGATTCCACGATCACGCCTTATCTTTACCTGCATCGACAAAAGTGATGCATCAACATTTGGCTAACCAAACGCTGAGTGAGATTGATCCTCCCAACAACAGGCTAACAATTAACAACAATGAGCAATTAACAATACGAAGAATTAATTAACACCAATTAAAACTTCCAGCACAATAAGTAATTCAACTCTATGAAAAACTAAACACACACGCACAACCACAACCGGAATGGATCGATACCCGCTGGTATCGATCGATGCCCAACCAAAACACAACCTCCCGACAAGGGACTGGTATCGACCGATACACCCCTAGTATCGATCGATACCGACTCAACATGAGTCTATCGACAAGGGACTGGTATCGATCGATACTCCCCTGCGATTCATGACCTACGCGAAATCTAAACCCAGAATCTCCACACAAATCGTCACACAAACCACACGATTCAACAATCAAGCTTAACTAAGCATCACACAAGCTTAATTGCTAACCTTTGGTCACAACTCACCTTAAACCGGACGGATCGAGCTCTAGAAGACCTTTCGTCTCACGCCAAAACCAACGCTCCTCCAATCCCTTCTTCGAGCTTCTCACCAAGCTCAAATCCCTTTGATCTCGCAAGATCCAAGCTTCACCAAGCTTCCTTCCCTTTCTCTCTCTCTCTCTCTCTCGCGCAAGACCAACTCGTTTTTCCAAAGAACAAACGTTATGCGTAAGAGAAGAAGAGAAGAAGATATAAGGAAACAACTAACTCCGCACGGTATCGATCGATACCCCCCTGTATCGATCAATGCCCCTCGAACTGGTATCGATCGATACTCACCTAGTATCGATCGATACTACCCGGAACAAACCCGAATTAATTATTTCACCCCAATAATCAATTCTTCCGGAACGCGGGCGTTACAGAAGTCAAGGTCGAGGAAAAGGATTAAGGTGGCTAATGACTCCGCTGAAAACACAGATAATGTTGTTGTTAGAACAGAATTTGTTGCAAGTATTCAACCCGGGTTAACCGATAGAGGTGGATGTTTCAATCTATTTACTCTTAGTGTTTTGATTGATTTATCATTTTTTTTTTTTTATTGTTAAACTTTTACAATTATCTTGATAAGGTTATTATGATGACGGTGATCATGTTTACGTATGTGAGCATTGTAAAGCTTATATGTGGTATGAAGAAAGATTAGGAAAAAGAACCACACCAGCTAAGCCTATATCTAATGTATTAAGTGATGATCATATGATTGTTTTGTGTCCTCTAGCAAAACTTAGAAAGGTGAAAGTTGATGATGGTTTTCCTATAGGTATTTTCATGAATTTTTATTTAGGTGATATTTATATTTTTATTCTATTGTATTTTAAATTTACTATGATTTTTGTTATTTTTGTTTGTTTAGACGTGATTGGGGAAGTTTGTGATGTTGGTGATCTGACGACGTTTGTAGATGATCCATACGAAGATATATTCGGTTTAGTTCTACACAAGATAGAATTCTGGATTAGAGTCATGGAGTAAGTATGAGTGTATTTTTTAGTGCATTTGATTTTATAAGGGTAATTTTTTTTTCTTTTGTAAGTTAACAATTTCAATATTTTGTTATCGTTTTGTTAGTTCTGTTGAAGTCAAGTGTGTTGCATATGGTAGAGTTGCAGTTGATTTTGCAGAAAAGTGGGCACTGAGTGGGAACTATAAAACCGTATTGGTTTTGAGGTTCTGGCATGTTAAATACTTATCGGAAGGTACATTTTATAATAAACATGTTTTATTTGTAGTATATTGGTTTCGATATGTTTTAAATATTTTATTATCAATTGATAGGTGAAGTAATCGTAACGGATGGAGGAGACTATTCCCAGTTTTGATTTGATCCTGAGATAGAAGAAGTCTCCAAATACAAGAGATGGTTCGTATATATTTTATAATTTTTTATATATTATTTCATATGTAATTGTAATATTTTGATGATATTGTTCTGTTGCAGGTTGCAGTTTTATGATGAAATTCATCTATGAATTAAATCAAGGGCCGTATTTCGTTCCTGTAATAGTTTTTTAACTAAAAAAATTTTAGGTTTTAACGTTGTTCTCGGGATGTAATTTGTTTTTTCTGTTTTCTTATAGATAAGCAATGTTTTGGATTTGAATATTTATATGGTCTAAAAATATTCTTATATATTATATTCGAGTAAATCATTTTCATGGATAATATATTTGGTGTGTGTAGTTTTTTTACTTTTTCTGTTTGTGTATTTCAAATTATGTTTTGCATTTGCAATCTTACTATATCAATTAATACAAGTCAATCGGTTAATTCATTTAGTTTTTCTTAATATGGTTTAGATACTCAAATCTACTCGGTTTGTGTTTATACTTAGTTCCTTGGTCTATACAATTCAAATAATACATTGATATGTAACTAAATACATGAGAAAGCAAAAACGTGAGTAATACGCTACAATTTGAGCTCATATTAGCGAATAATTTTAATAAATGCATTTAAGATGCGATTGGAATTAATGACATCTAGATTTATATAAATAAAACATACGTTCAATATATTCAACAAAAACATTCAAAACATAAATTGTATTATTAAAACCAGAAATACAGACGTTAATACAAAACCGTCTCTTATATTCGATCGTCGGAAAAAGGAGCAAAATGACGCACGTACTCATCATCAATGTGCTCAAAGTCATCTGTATAGTCCAACCTGTAAAAAAATAATACGTGAAATTAATTAACTACCAAATGTCAGTTCAAACATAATTAAAGGATGATCGAAGAAGATTTCATACATAAAATGAGATTCTACTTCGCGGATTGGAGGATCGAACATAATCTCATAAAACTCCCGACCAGAACACACGATTATTTCATCTACACAAGATTAGTAGTTAATATAACCAAACCATTAAGTGTATGTTTAGGTACTACTTATTGGAAGAAATAGTAAACAATCACCTCCGTATCGAACCATCTCCCAGAATCTCAATACACAGAAAACAACTTTGCCGCGTGAGACATTTTTCCATAGAAATTCAAAATAATTAGCATGTTTACCCCACGCCGTACAGTCGATGTCAAGGCCCCTGGACCCGATAGCCAAAATATAGCATAATTAACAAGGAAATTGTCAAAGTTCTCATGAAACATGATATGCTTAGATATTAGAACTTACTCAAAATTTCTGATTGTGAATTTCAGAACGTTTTGTGCATCGATGTTGTTTGTTCTTGTTGCGATCCCGTTCTGTATTTTCAGTTTGCTCACTTTGACAATACCGCCGATCAAGTCAACTACAGTAAACAAAAAATATCTCAAAGAAAGTAAGATAAAAATAACAAAAAAAAAATATAACCGACCACTCATAAAAAAAATACCAGCATCGATGCTTTTCATCAAGGATTCGTCAAGAACTCTTCTAACCAGTGAAAATGAATAATAACGGTCATCTGATTTTGGAGATGTGAATTGAACACGAGTATTTTCGTCGATACATTTGTGGTAGTCATTAAGAGTCAACCTAGATATTCCCGGTTGCGAAGTAACACTAAAACCACCAATGAAATACCAATCTCCCTCACACACAAGACCTTCGTAACGCTCTAACAAGCGATTCGGAATTGATGCACCGATTCTATTACCCTAGCTCCAGTAGATCAAAATATTAATCGATAGCAGACGCAAAAAAAGAAAGAAAAAATATTTACACTTACACGCTCATCGGCAAGTATAAATGATCTTTGAACGCCGTGAACACCAAGATATTCTTCGGATCCTTTGATAATTTGTACACATATGCAACATCGTTTAGATGTTCTATCTCAATCAGAAATCATTACACAAGGAGACATTTTTGGAGCAGGATACGGGTAGAAAAGGATGGATATTCACACCTTCAAGAACAAGATTATTGCTTTGATCTAAGCGAAAAACATAAATTATAGAATAGTAAATAAAGATTGGTTCTATCAAAGACAAAATGACACAAGGTCAAAATAAATTGCAACAACCATCTAACTTCAAATTAAATTCACCTTTACGCATGCCAATAACACCTTAGATAAGACGTTTTGAAAAAACAAGGGTCTCGATAAAGCTTTAAATTGATTCCTCTTTATAAGTATAGATAACGGTTAATATGAATAGGTCTAATATATAATGTCATTTTTTTGTCAACATATAATGTCATTTTTTATTATAATTAAAAGATTTTTGGCGATTGTGATTAGATCAAAGTGAATGTACATTTTTTATTTCTTATTTTTTATTTTGGTTAAATGGAAGATTAACATTAAATTTTAGTTTGTCATAAGAACTTTCACATTTATATTTATCTACAAAGGGAAAATAAAATCAATTAATATTTTTATGTTAAGTTATCACGAAAAGTTGCAATATTTCCTTATTTCAATGGATCTACAAAAGAAAATACAAACAGTCACGAATAAATCGTCGTCAATAAGCATCTCTATATATAAATCTTACTTATATATAATCTAGACACTCGACCAAATTCTTTGTTAGATAACAAAAAAAAAAAAACTTAAAGATTCAAACACCCCGTCGCCTCGAAACTTTCCGTTTGATAATGACCAGTTATAATTTGGTTCATGAAGTGAGTCAATGGAGCGAGGATTGGAGGACTGTGGTTAAAGTTTTGAAGAGATGGGACATGATTGATTCGGAAGGTCTCCCAGGTCAAGACTTCATTATGGTCGATGAAAAAGTGAGTTTGATTATTGATAAATGTTTTAACGATGTGTTTTTTTTTTGCTTCATGGATTATAGGCTTACTCTGTTAATTGGTTTTGCCGTAAAATTTTAGGGCTGCAGAATCCATGGTCATGTTCACAACTGGATGATATCTTATTTCAAACGAATTTGTCTCGAGGGACCATGGGTTATGTTATCTAACTTCCATCTTAATCCTTCATTCTGGAATAATAATGAGAGGATTACGAGGCATAGCTGCAAAATAGTTATGACCAATGACACAAAGGTTCCATCGCTCACACCATTAACTAATGATCCATTCACCAATTTCATTCCGTTCGGTTCGATTTATCAAAATCCCAATATCCACTACTACCATGTTGGTGAGTTTTATTTCTCAATTTTTGTTGTTGTTGTTATACTCTTTCAAGATGTGCGAAAAAAATTATGGTTTTGAATTATATTTTTTGTGTTGTGTATTTGTAAACACATATTTAATTGGTGTACTCGACAACGTTAGAGATCTCATAATTGTTTCTCATCCAGATGGAAAAAATGTCGTATCGCTCTGATTTCGTATTAGAGACGTTGAGTAAGTCTATTCTTATAGCAAGATGATTATGTCTATTGCTGTCAAATATAACAATGTTATTTGTTAAACTTAAGGGATTTAACACTCGAATGCATCGCACATGGTGAATTTGCAACTGAGATAAAAGAAAAAAGCATATGATCGAATGGTACGTTTGCTGTATGCGTCTTAACCGACTGGTGGGTTAGAAAGAATGGTGGTATGTGAGAAAACTTTACATATTTTCTATAGTATATTAGTTTATTGTTCCATTATTTTGTGAATCTAATTATAAACATTTTTAGAGGAGATTACTATACAAGATCATGAAGGAGGAGGTCTTTCCCGTTTTATGAGTGCTCCACAAATGGATGAAGTTACAAATTATCGTGCCAAGTAAGCAAGTTAGGTTTATGAGCTAAGTTTTTATTTGAAATAACTTCTAACAAGACTAATGTATTTATTTTATCTTTTGATGTTAATTTTAGGCTTTGGTATAAGATAAGGAACGAGACACACGGACAATGACTTCTCAAGTTAGAGATGCATGATAGTGATATTGTTTTATTTTTGTTTATGTTATGACTAATGTTTTTGTTATTATTTTGGAATATTCTTTTTTTTTTTTTTTTTTTTTTAGAATTTTTTTTCTATTTTGGAGAATTAGACATTGTTCGTTTTGATGATGATATCAATTTTGGATAAAACAGTAAAATCTCTATAATTTGTTTTCTATAATCGTTTTTGTTGTTAAATTTAGAAAATATATTGTCCGCGCTTGGCGCGGACCACCACCTAGTACGTACAGTATTTATAATAGTCACAATTCAACCTTTTTTTTTTGCTTATTATGCACCGTTGTCCCATCTGTTTTGTCCGTCCGAACTAATCACATTTGTTCCGCTTATGCTATCTGATTTGCGTGTTTCGCACACTAGTTTCTCTTTCACTTTCTCTGGTCGTCGACGGATTCCTCTGGTGACTCTCAACTTGTAACCGTCGCCATCTTCTTCTATGACGACCTCTCTGCAATTCCCGGCGATTCCTCACCACCCAGAAGCTCGAGATCCTCGCCGGATTCCTCGTCACCCAAAACTTGAATTTTTTTTTTTATTATTTTGGTTAACCGATCGGTTCGGCCGAACCGAACCGAGAACCAAAATTAATTTTAAATATTGCCGAAATAACCGAATCATAACTGAATTTACAAAACTTTGGTCCGGTTCGGTTAGCTCGGTTCGGTTAATAATCCCAGCCCTAATTCGGATCATAAAATAGACGATACTGAAACTATTACATTAAATAAATATCCATGGAAAGACGCTTGAAAATCGTTGTATACACACATCAAATCATACATGTGTATTATTAGCCCCAAAAGAAGATGGCCTTCACATTCGTTTGATCATAGGGGGATATGATAAATTGAAGCACCTTCTTTCCAAATTTCACAAAATAGAAGCGACATAGTTGTAGGTAAGACCACAAGTTGCAAAAAAAAAAAAAAAAAAGGAAAACCTTCAGCGACGGTTGAAAGTTAAGAGCTTCTTCTCCTCGTTGTTTACATACCGTCTCTTCTCAGATATGTTTTTGGCTTCCGATGTGGCTTCCTCATCATCCTCCGATGCGTGTTTGTAATTTTTGGCTTCGTTCGACGGTTCATGGAGCTACGGTGGTGATTCGATGTTGAATAGAGGCGGCAGATTTGTTTCGGAGACTAACTTCACTTCCGTGGGAGATGGTTCTTGTAGCTTTCACAAGCTCGGGAATGGCCGTCGGAAACGGCTTCTCTGGCTGCCCGAAGAGGCTCCCGTGCCACCGGTTGTGGATTGGTCTGTTGGAGCGGTTCCGTTTTTTGTTTTGTCCTCAGAGAAGATGTAGGCGCCGCTACTTGCGAGATTTGAGGGCTTACCTCGGGTGGGGGTTGCTCGTGGCAACAACGATGAGGACTTGAGTTTCAAGGAACTGCGGCAACAACGCAAATGTCCGAGCTTAGGTGGTCGGAATCGATGTTTCTTTGTTGAGGATCTTCGGGGTTTGCTGAGGCGTGTGCCTAGCTTGCTCGTCTTCTTTGTAAGTTCCCTTGTTTTAACTATGCCATTATTTGTAGTTTTTGGTATCTGGCTTCTTAATTGTATATGTAATCGGTGTCACAAATATTAAAACGGTATAAAACTTAACATTTAAAAAAAAAAAAAAAAAAAAAGTCGCAACCTATTTTTGTAATGTTGTGTTTTAGTCTTTGGCAGTCACTCTCTCGCGCGTACCCCACCACATGCCACTGTCCGTGTCCTTCTTTGCTAAATCATTAAGGATACACATAATATCACCCATTTCAATTAATTTGAATATCTATCATAACTTTAATCTTTACATGCAATATGTCCATAACATTTTTTTTTTAAATCACGGTAATAGACTAATAGCCATGGATGTATCACCTACTCTTTTTACACTTTCCACCTCACAAAGTTACATCTAATAACGAGGACACAAAACCTACTTCATAAAATCAAATCTTAAGATTATAGTTGGAAGAAAATATAACCAAAAGTGGACATCTCAAGGATTTTTTCAAGTTGGAGTGGTTAGAGTGGGAGGGTAGCAACTAGCAAGGACAAGAACAGACTTACTCGCACTTTTCAAACCCAAATTGTAATCCCTTTCTTTTGTAAATCTTTAGAGCGATTACACTTCTTGTCCTATATATTTATAACATATCATATTACATCATCTTGTGTGGTCCATCACATTACACATTAAAACTAGGGAAATGGTACAACAATCTTCCGTCTTTCTCTTCTCTATCTCTTAGATCAAATTTCCTGCTTTATTTTTTACACCTCTGCATCTTTGGTTATTAAGGGTCTCTATATTATCAGTTTTTTTTAACTTCCTCTGTTTTTTTTTTTCTCACCACTCTTCCTGCAACAACAACAAAGACAAAGAAACTATTAACCTAACAAGATTGTTGTTTTATGTTTCACCATCCATTAATCTACTCTTTCTACCTGCTTATATCCCGACACGACAGGCCGGTCCACCCCTACCGGGTAACATTCCAATTGGCGGTAACCTATTTAGATTCATGAAAGCAATGTTAGATACCATTTACTTGATAGCAGAAACATAAACCGTGGTTGAATCTCGAAACCTCGGCATTTGGTAGTTGAAAGAGTTGAAGGAGTCAGAGAATGTAGGAGTAGAATTATCGTCATTATCAGAAGAAGGCGACCACAAATCGGATCCATTATTGTCTGCAGACTCAGCAAACAGAAGCAAATGATGGGCGGACGAAGCGAATGGACTGTCCGGCAAGCTATCCTCCAACCTGTAAGAAAAACTTGCTATTGAACATCACAACTTCCATATAAACAAACAATTCCTTTTTCACGAGTAAACCTACCTCTCTGGTAGATTCATTGTATCATCATCAGATCCTTCTTTGGAACTTCCTTTCCCTGTCTCTCTTCCTACATATTCTCCTGCTTTCACCGGCAATGGGCGTGGAGATACAAGTGTTTGGCTAAAAGGATTTGGGGAGTGAATGTGTGTAGGGGAATTGAGTTGGAAATGCTTCTTGACGTCAAGAAGCTGCAGATTCATTAGCCTTCTGCTCTGAAGCTCAAGAATCTCTTCTTCAACCTTACCCCTCCACAACACATCTTGGGCGTTGTTATAAAACCCTCTCCCTCCTGCACCAGAAGCAAAATCAGTATAGAGCACGCAAATGGTTCTTCAATCAAATCCTAAATGACAAGAGCTTGAGTGTTTGTTTACCTATAGCATCCCTGGGGCTAGAATCAAGGCCTGTTGGGGACAATTCTCGCTCCGTTGTTTGGTTAGTTCTACACGAAAGGATAAAAACGCGATGAAAACAAGGATTCAAGGAACAATCTAGTTAAGTACTGATACTAGTTAAGTACCTGTATTTGTCAGGTACTTTGCCTTTCTCCTTGTAAGGTTTAACAAGAACCCTGGAATCACACACAAAGTGAGGATTCCCTTTGGCGAGAATGCTCTTGACAGTCTCAGGGTACACAAATGTCACAAACCCAAACATCCTCTTTTGCTGATATGGTATCCTCACATCTTGAACTGGTCCAAAAGTACTATACCCACCATAACAACATCTTAAGTCACAAAAGAACATACATTTATACCAAAGAAAAGGTGTGACTGATTGTGTTTGCAGCATTACCTGAAATAATTGGACACATCTTCCTCCCTAAACCTACTGTCGGCAGGAAATGTCAGATAGATCTGTCTCGAAGCAGGACAAGCCATAGCAGAGAGATCAATCCTTTCAGGCCTCCATCTTCCAAGCTTCTGCAACTCATCTCCTATCATCAAAGCAGCAGCAGCTCTGCCCCGAAATTTACACAAGTTCAACAACAACAACAAAAAAACACTTTAAATATCTAAAAACAAAAACAGTTGGAGTAAAACGTCGAACCTTTGAGCATCGCTATTCTGCAAGTTTACGCCTTTTGGAGAGAAAGAAGGCAGAGAAGAGCGAGTCATGAAGTGGTGAGCGAGTCTTGGAGGTACCGAGTTAGACCTAAGAAGCTCGATTCTGCTTGGAGAGCCAACCAATTCGGCGCCACCATCATTGTGGACGAATCTGCAGGTACTTCCGTTTTTGCAGAAGCCTCTAGCGAAATAAGAACAGGGCACACCTCCAAACCCTAAATCGGAATCACCATACCCTAAACCGTCCAAAACGCAGCTACCGCTTCTCGCATGCACAGAGCCCAAAAAATCAGCTCTTGGGTTCACATCATCCATGAACTCGAATTCGTTGGTCAAATCCCTAGATGATCTTCCTCCATTAGCGTAGAAGGGCAAAGAGGCCGGATTGAGAGAAGAGCCACGGTTGTTCTTAGGGCTAATTAACTCCTCTTGACTCCATGGGGGCCTTGAACAGCTCATGAGACCTAACTCTTTCTTGGCCTTCACTATAACAGAGTGAACAAGAGTCTCGGGACCAAAAGCTAGCCTTATCATCTCTTTCTCACCGTGATCTTGGAGAAGGAGAAGACCCATGATCTTTGATGCGTTTTCTGGGTCTAAGGTTTGGATTCGAGAGAGCACAATCCTAGTTGCTTCGTACCCATCCATGGCTTTTTCTCTCTCTCTTGTAGTAGATTAGAGAGAGAAGGAAGAGTGATGCTTTTGTAGAGAGAGTGTTTGTTGTCTTGTGTACAGAGAGGTTGTTGTCGTTTAAGAGGTCTCTCTGGTTTCTTGTGTTGGATTTTAGTTGAAGGGGTTTTTCTTTTTCTTTTTTTTTTACTTTCTAAACTACAAATTTTATAAACCTATCTACAATATACTACCTTCACTATAATATTTCATCTCTGATTCCTGCGAAAACACCAGCAAAAGAAAGAAAAAAAATCAAACTTTAAAAAGCATAAACAGTAGAAAAGTTATTTAATTTCTTCTCGCGTGCGTTGAAGTTACAACAGGAAGAGAAGAAGAAACAAAAAAAAAAAATTACACTTTAAGAAAAAGAGTTGGAGAGAAAAAGGGAAAGGTAAAAACTTTTTAGGAAAAAAGAAGAAAGGAAGTTTTTGCAGAGAATTTTACATGGAAAACAAAAAAAATAGTATCGTAGCTTTTTTTATGTTTTAATAAACGTTACTAGTTTCGATTGAGAAAGAAAAAGTAATTTTAATTACCTGAAAAAGTCAAAATGATCGACAGTAGAATCTCTGTGGAGAACATTATTGTGAGGTTTCTGCAGGTTACTGACGGTTACTGATCCTTTGGGAATAGATGAAGAAAGATGTGTTAAGATTTTATCACCAAAATTGCAAGTTTAATCTCCCTAGACAGAGAGATATATAGAGAGAGAAGATGTACGTACTTAAAACTGAGTATGCTGAGTAGATCTGAGTTATGGGGAAGTTTCTTCCGGATTTGGGATCAGGAGAAAACTCTCTGGTCTTTCACGAGTGGAAGAAGAAGAGAGAGACAGAGAGAAAGAGAGAGAGAAGGAGAGACTGTAATAAACTGTTTTAAAAGCCAAAAAAAAAACAAAAGATGGTTGCATTGCACGTTCTCTGACAAAACCCTTTTTTTTTGCATTTGGACACTTAACTCCACGCGCCTTACGTTGGGGCGTATTACATACGCGCCAGTGATTGATATGCAGACCAGCTGTATCGCTGGGGTCTCCACTCTCTCCTACTGTCCCTTTCTCATTTTTCATCATTATTTTTGTAGGGACACATTTAACTAAACTAAACTAAACTTTTGTTAATTAAAGGAAATAAAGCCCCCAGGTTTCTTTCCTTTTAATTGTTTTATTCTACTTGTAATAATTTATTTTGCTTTTATTATCATTTAATATAAACTTAGTAATTAGGAAACATAAAATCATGTCATCCAAATTGTCACTTGCCCAGCTTAATCTCTGCTACTGTTTTTTTTTTTTTAATTTATTTATCTGTTTGGTAAGACACTTTAATTTTAATTCAATGCTTAATATTTGATTCAATCATTATTTAATGCTTCATCATATCAGACCGAAGAAGAAAAAAAAAGAAACAATTACCTCAATCACACTTTTTTGAAAGTATAATTATAATATAGACAATTTCTGATTTTAAATACATTTTGATCACATTTTTAGTGTTTTTTTTAATTTTTATACTTTTTTTATCAAAAAGTAATTATCTTTCCCTTATTTCTTTTATTTTTAATTATTTTTCATTTCACACATTCCACACATTTTATTTTTCTTATATTCTTTTCATAAAAAAGAATATAAAAATTATTTTTTCACTATCAACAACAATTTCACAACTCATCAATAATCTAACAACAATCGAAACCTGGCGGCCATTCCCGGAACTAAATTCGTCAGTTACTGATCATCGGAAATCAAATTTGGTCGAATTTCCGTCGGTTACAACAACAATTTCATAACTTTTCCAACGAAATTCACAAATTTGGTCGGAATTTCCGACGGAACTAGATCCGTCAGGTACAACTTGTCGGAAATCAAATTTGGTCGAATATCCGTCAGTTACAACAACAATTTCACAACTTTTTATTTATATGTGAAAACTAGCGGCCATCCCCGTCGAGAATCTCTTTCATCAGAATTTCCGACGGAACTAAATCCGTCAGTTATAGCTCACCGGAAATCATATTTGGTCGAATTTCCGTCGAAACATCTTGACGGACAATTTCGACAAACAGTCCCCGTCGGAGGGACTTTCGATGATTTTCCACAAAGTTATAGTTGGAATGCCCCGTCGAAAGTTGTCGGTTATCTGTTAGAAAGTTTTCGACAACTTTCCGACGTACATTGTAGTCGGAATCCCCCGTCGGAAAGTTGTTGGATATCCTTCGGAAAAAAGTCCGACGTTGTTGTTAGAGGCCGGTTTAACCCGGTATGAACCGAGACTGGTTCGACCCGCTACGGTTTACGGTGGTTCGGATCCGGGGAAGAAAAGCTTGTGAACGCAGAAACTTTGGGCCCGAGCTAAAGCCCATCTCGTCATGACGACCGACGTCCGAAGCCCAAAAGAGGGCCCAACTCATCGTGACCTAGACCGACCTCCGAGGTTCGCGGAAATTTTCCTTATCTTGGAGGGATTTCAGAAAACTTTCATTTTCCTGAAGGAACTAGGAAGAGGAAGTTTTCCCATTCGAAACCGACCTCGAACCTTATAAATAAGGAGGTCTCCTCATCCTTATCATTAATTCACAACAATCACGAGAGACAAAAGGAGATTGAGAGCTTAGACTTACTAGTTATTATTTCCTTTGTTTCCGAGTTATTTTCTCCAACTTACAATCTTGTACTTTGCCGAGCTCAAATCAATAAAACGAGATTCCGATTATAAGTTACTATTTTGCCCCTTGTGTGATTTTCATAATCAACAATTGGCGCCGTTTGTAGGGAAAAAACGAAACTTACGGATCTCGGTTGATAAGCTCAATAATGGCCAACCCTAAAGATACCCCGACACTCGTTGGCGATGGATCCGTACTCGGCGATCAAAACACCCAGAATAATGAGATCAACTCCGACAATTGTGTATCGACCAACGGGAACGACGACCCTCCACCACCGAATCCACCAGGAACTACTATTTCCACTCCGTTTCCAATCGACACGACCGCTCTCATGCAGGCTATGGCAGTACAGCTGGCTGAACTCGCCAAAAAGAACGACGAAAGGTTTGATTCTTTGTTCGCAACTCAGACAGAACTCCAAGACCAGATCGGTGAACTCAGACAGAACCCACTAACTTCCCAGCCCGAAAATGTGACGCGCCCTCTTCGTCGAAACCTCATCGATGAACTAAACCGAAGCCGAAACCTGAGTGCAACAGCCCGATCTAGCACCCTAAGATCCGCCGATAGCCAGGGGACGCACATTACCAACCATGCATCTTTGGATCAAGAATTTGAGAACGTCAAAGCCCAATTTCAAGACATGAAATCCAAATTTCATCAGGCCACCAGCTCAGCACCCGAGATCGATCGCGTAATCCAAGTAACTCAGAAGACACCGTTCACACATCGGATCATCAATACCCTAGTTCGGCGTTTGGAAAAAATCAAGATCACATCATACGACAGACATACCGACCCCCGCCACTTCATGACCTCGTTTGGTATCATGATGAACCATTTTCGATTCGACACCGAGGAAGAGAAAGACGCTGCCACATGCCAACTCTTCGCGGAAAATCTCAGTGGACCGCACTCGATTAGTTCTCATAGCTAGATGCGCACTCAATCAACAATTATACCGAGCTCTCCACCAAATTTCTCAAGCGTTTCACGATGTTCATAAAGCAGAAAACGCGGACCACCGACCTATGGGCTCTTGAACAAAAAAGCGACGAGCCATTACGCGACTTCACGAATCGATTCAAAGCAATAGTGTCTCACTGCACCATTGATGACGAAGCCGCGATCGAAACCCTCTACAAGGCGACCTGGTACAAGTCTGACTTTCACAAAGATATCAAACGCAACTGGCCTAAAACTCTGGAAGACATCTTACACAAATCGCACATCTACATCCTTAAGGAAGAAGAGGAAGCCGCAAAAGAAAAGCAATATGCTCTTTCAAAACAAGTCACTCCCAAAGACAAAACAAAGGATGAATACCGAGACACCCGAAATCATTACGAGCGACGACCTGGAACTCAGCAAATCAGCGCCATTCAACAGCAGCAACCCTAGAATACATGGGTCCGGCACGATGATCCGAAAGAGCCAGCAAGTTATTCTGGGCCGTTCTGCCAATTTCCCAACATAGAAGGTCATAGAACCAAAGAATGTCGACATCTTAAAGATTTCCTTTTACCGAAGTACAAAAAGGGCGAGGTCCCGGTCGAAAATACATTCCGGCCCAGTATTAGATTCCGTCGCAACGATAACAATGGAGGTCAGCGTCGCGATAATAACGAAAGGCCGAGCACAGCCAGAAATTCCGAACAAACGAACACTGACACTAATACCGGACAAAAAAAGCGAGATCGGGAGGATCAACCCGAGAACCAGAACATCCCGCAAGTTCGGAAGCGAGTTAATATGATCATGGGCGCACTCGAATCCTGCAATTATTTAGTTCGGGCTATCAAGGAATATAGTAGAGAAGCAATCGCCGCAAAATGAGAAAACCAAGCTACTTCAGGCGGGATACCGATAACCTTCTCCGAAGCCGATACAGAAGGGCTTCACATACCGCATAAAGACTCGTTAGTCATCGACCTACTCATCGGAGACGTTGCCGTCGGGCGAATACTGGTTGATACCGGCAGCTCGGTAAACGTGATATTTAGAGAAAGATTACGAAACATGGATTTCCCAGATTCCCAAATCAAACCAAACATCGAGCCACTCACAGGGTTCTCAGGAGAGCAAACAATGACCATGGGAACAGTCAAGCTACTTATCTACGTCGGCGGAATCATGACGATGGCTAAATTTTTAGTCCTGGAAAAACTTGCGATCTATAACGTCATACTCGGAACACCCTGGATATATGCAATGAATGCCGTTTTCTTGACTTACCATCAATGTATAAAATTCTCGACACCATCCAGAGTCTTCACTCTCAAAGGCGATCAAGTGATGTCCCGAACATGCTACATCAACGAATGTAAATTAAGAACGGCATCCCGAACATGTGTCATCATCACAAGCAAAACTTCAACCGATCCACTAAGCTAGAATACATATCCCGACCTGCCTAGACGGGAGACAATTGTTCAAGTCAACATCAACGAACTCAACCCCGAAAGATGCGTGGGCATAGGAGCCGAACTAGATGAAGAAATCAAAAACGATCTAATCCGTTTCCTCAAAAGGAATGTCTCAACATTTTCTTGGTCGACCAAATATATGCTCGGAATCAACCCAAAAGTCACAAGTCACGAACTCAAAATCGATCCGACCTTCAAACCAATTAAAGAAAAACGGCGCAAGCTCGGTCCAGAAAAAGCCCAGGCCGTCAATGACAAAATTGAAAGGTTACTTAGTTCTTCTGATTTCTTTTACCAACTCTAGGCTAGATAACACTGGGGAGAGTGTTGTTTAAGTCTGGGGGAGGTAGTTGCTGACATTGTGTTTGTTTTTCTTAGAGTCAGTCGTTTTTGTGTCAAATTCGTTTTATTGAGTCAAAATTTTGTTGGAGACTATGATCTTGTTCTTGAATCTACTGTTTTGACTTTGCTTCTGAGTGTCTATTGTTACAGAATCAGTTTTAGATCGGACTAATGAAAAATCCAAAGGCTGACCAGTTGACTAGAGTGTCCATAGAGCTTGATTCCTCATTCATATCTGACAAAAGAGCTCATGTGTTTAAAGTAATGGTATCTCTCTCCCCTATTATAAGTTAATAAATAAGAGCATAAAATATTAAATGATTTCTTCTGAGTAGAGGGCTATGAAAATTTTCAGCATCCCATTATTCTACTTGTGAAGGAATGATCACACAAAGGTTGGAAGCGAGGTTAGGAAAACTTCCCGTGATACCATTATTCGCCTACACCTTTGATACATAGAGAGGGAAGAACCGGGGATTCGGTGGCAAACACCATCAATACTCGCGTCTCATACCTTAATGTGTATATGCTGGTCTATAAAAAAAAAAAAAAAGAACATAAAGTGAAATAAGTCTGGGGGAGAGAAAACAATACCAAAAAGTGTGAAATTTGGGTGGTTCTTTTGTCATGATATTGTATGGGAACGAATCTAGAAGGTTCTTGGCATTGATTACAGCGATGAAACTGGCGATGATGGTTTTGAAGGATGAAGCTGTGAGATTATGTGTGGAGTATGGGAAAGCTGCGAATGTCTACGGAGAAGTACATGGTGGTTAGATCTGGAACTGGTAAAGTGATGAGAAGACATTAAAAAAAAGGGTCATTGCGATGTTTCAAGAAGAGGTGAGTCTCTGTGTTTTCAAACCTCTTTCACTGGTTTGGTTTTCTGTTTGCTTGAGGGCAAGCAAAAGCTAAGTCTGTGGAATTGATATATCATGGTTTTTACCCGTTTTTGACCATGATATAAGTCATTTTTATTGAGTATTTATAGTGTTTCTAGAGTCTTTTAGAGTCTTTTCAGGTTTTAGGTACGTTTAGAGCATAATTGGAGATATTGAAGCATTCTGGAGCTTTTTGGAGCAAAGCAGAGATCATGTAGCTGAGAGGTCGATTTGGAGCCCGAGTATCGACCGATACCACTTATGGTATCGATCGATACCGACTGCAGAGAAACGAGAGTCGCGACTTTTTTGAAGTTTGAAGAAACTGCTCCTTGGTTCATAAGACTTTAATAATTACAATAAGCCCCAAAACGTGTTTTAGGTTATTAATTAGGTTTTTCAGCCACTTTTGTTGGCTATGCTTTATTCTATTCTGGTTTTTATTGAGAGCAATTGAAGGAGACAAGTCTGAACTTTGTTCGTCACAGAGAAGATTTCGAACTTTTGTTTTACTCTATTCTTATTTTATCTATTGAAGTATTATTCAGTCATGTTGCTTTCTTTAATCTCCATGTCTGAGTAGTACTCTTTTAGGTTTAGGGTTCTCATAAAAGGATTTCTCTGTATGTTAGATAGATCGATTTATTAGGATTCAAAATCAATTAAGTTCTTCACCATAGGTTGTTCTTAGTGCTAATTCTAGCTTGATCACCTAGAACTTAGATCTTAGGTTAATCATTTAGACACGAAAGTGTGATTGGAAACCTGACAGAACCTAGGGTGAGCAAAATAACTATCTGCAAAGAAATTTGGTTTAGTTGTTTTGTGAACATATCAAACCTGAACTCTAAAACTGGTTTAGATCTTTAGGATTAGCAAAGAAATTTGGAATTTTATGATTTAGATTTAGATAATTCTCGCAACGAAAGTTGGTTAATTATAACTTGGTGATTTGAGTTCAAGAACCGTGCTAAATCTGTATTATATTTGAGCATATCACCTTCAAATCAAGTTTCTCCTGGTATGCTTCCGGCCAACGAACCTTCCCAGCCGCGCTCAACCTCTTCTCTTGAACAGAAATAAAACATGGGATCGTAGTAAGAATGCTCTAAGTATGACAAACTGAAAAGAAGAAAAAGATTGATCAGATAAGATAAGTCAGAAGATATTGGAGCAAAGACCGATATCTACCGATGAGAATTTTCTATTGAGTCCGATAGTTTCTGTCAGGTCGTTCCACGGAGAGATCGTCGATATGGAGATAGAAGTAGTGAGTACTCCAACAATTGACCTTGCTCGGCTTGTTTCCCATAACAAGGTCGTACTCCGGTTTCGCATTAGCTGACAAGAACCAGGGTTTCTCCTTCGTGATGTTCACACGGAATAATCGCTCGAACACCTTGACATTGATTGGGATGTCGCATTCCTCTCCAAGGATAAGAATCCCGATAATGTTGACAATCCTAGCAGGCATGAGTTGGGAGATCGCGATACGACGGCGATTACAATAACTATAGAGAAGTTCGGGAAGGGGGAATTGAATACCGCAGCTTCTGAAATAGTCCTCGTGAACGCATACATAACCCCTAGGAGCATCCCAAGGCCGTTGATCGCCATTCAAAATACGAAAGACAATCTCGCTAAGAGCCCCACATCGCTTCGAAGTACTCAGTACGGTATCCCTCTTAGAACGGGTCGGGCCGACATAGGCCAGAGTTACCGATCTACGAATCGCTATCGGAGTAGTCTTTTCTGATGGACGAACTCTTCTTTCTTCTTTAGCTTCGGCCAGCTGGATGGCCAATTCCCCGTCATGACGAACTTGATCATTTACCTCGGCAGTCTGATCGCCTTCGAACTGGACATGAGCGTATGTCTCACAACTTTCCCTATCCACGAGCTGCGGAGCCTGGATTGCAGCTCGGGAACATCCAGGATCGGCAAGAGCAAAGCGCGAATTGCGACTAACTAATTCTTGCCTGACTCCGCTCAAACCATCATCGGACGAATCATCGGGGTCTGAATAGCTAACGAACAACTCGAGAGCGACGTCTGGGTTTCTTGGAGTAGAAGTTCGGTCGTTAACAGAAGTCGAAGAGGATTTCGAACTCATCTCGATCGAAGAAAGCAAAACCAAACAAAAACAACGAAGAACAGTTTGAAGATAGATCGAAAAACTTGAAGATCTCCAAAGCATATCGGAGGAATCACGGCGGAGATTGATCGGAGAACTTTTAGACGAAAAATAAACCTGGAGAGAAGGGAGAGCGCTAGAGAGAGAAAGAGAAAGCGTACCTTTTATAAGCAGGAGTGAAGTGAAGAATCGGAGGAGTCGAAGGGTATTTATAGAGTAAAGAGCAATTATGGCGACTCCTCAATTTCCGCAACGGTTAGAGAAACCGAATCGACACGTCTTTTCGAAAAGATTCGCCGAACTTAATAATATTCAGATTCGGGATTTACGAAAGTTAAGACTTCCGGAGAACAAGTTAAGGATACCAAGTCAGATTCGCCGATCTCAATCATAAATCAGGTTAGGAATTTCATCGTGAAATTCACCGATCTGGAAGCTGATGGGAAATATAACGATCCCGAGGTATAAGAGGAAACCTATCGATTTCAATTCTAACCGGGCTAAAGAATCATCCATAAACTTCGCCGAACTGAGGGGGGGACCAATTGTTAGAGGTGAGTTTAGCACTCCCCGGTTTAACCCGGTTTGAACCGAGATCGGTCGACCCGTTCCGGTTTATGACGGTTCGGACCCGGGGAAGAAAAGCCTGTGAACGCATAACCGAACTTTGGGCCCAAAGTAAAGCCCATCTCGTCATGACGACCGACGTCCGAAGCCCAAAAGAGAGCCCAACTCATCGCGACCTAGACCTACCTCTGAGGTTCGCAGAACTTTTCCTTATCTCGAAGGGATTTCGGGAAACTTTCTTTTTCCTGAAAGAACTAGGAATAGGAAGTTTTCCCATTCGAAACCGACCTCGAACCTTATAAATAAGAAGGCCTCCTCATCATTATCATTCATTCACAACAATCACGAGAGACAAAAGGATACGCATGCATATCCATGAAGTTGTGTACACGTGGACGATATTCGAGTGGATACACATGCATATCCATGTAGTTGCGTACAAGTGGACGATATGCGCGTGGATACACATACACATCTATGTAGTTGCGTCCACGTGGATGATATGTACGTGGATACGCATATGTCTATCCATTTAAATGTGTCCACGTGGACGCAGCTATATGGATATGCATGCGAATGTCCAACGTGTTCGAACCACATGTAAGTAAAATATTGTTAAATGAGTATCAAAATGTAGAGAAAAAATAAATATATTTTATAATGAAAAAAAAATTGTGAAATTGTTTTTTATGGAAAAAAATAAGCAAAACAAAATTATTGGGGTGTGTGAAAAACAATAATAAAAAAAAATTATTTGTGTTTTAAAAATAATGATAAAATGTTATTTAAGTCATTTTACATGTCAAAAAGCAAAAAAAAAAAATGTGTTTAAAATAAAAAAATATCATTTTTATAATGTAAAAGTAGAAAAGTTTTATAGAGTGTAAATCACTCAGAAAAAGAATAGATTATTATGATAATCTGTCGTGGAATATAGAGAAAAAAAGATTATCATGTTCAATCTATCATGGAATATAGAAATTGTTAGCTTGTGTTGACCAATTCCATAGGTTTTCTCATTTAAAGCAGTGGAACTAACATATTCAAACTTTTTTATTTTATGAAAAATTCAAATTATATTGTATACATGAGAGAGGGTTGGGTTAAAGATGAAAAGACATCATTGTTCTAAATGAATGTAGGGTAAAAAGAATTAGTATTTTTCAAAATTTTAAATTTCGAAAGGGCCTTTCTGTAAAAGAAGAATGACCCACAAGGGAAAGCAATGATTATAATAGTTATTTTTGGGTGTCAAAAGCAGTGGTCTAGTGTAGTCACAGGAGCCGAGGCACCTAACACCTCACTCTATGATTATGTATATATATAATAATAACCTTTTCATAAAATAATTACCCCTAAAATCTAACATTGCGGCCTGATCATTGATCCATCCATAAATATTTGATTCCCTTGTAAAAATTTACATGAGAGAATGATTATTATGTGCAAATGTTTGAAGCAAATTCAATGATTGGGGGGCAGTCCACACCAATGGATTTTCATATGCCCTCAGAAAATATGACATACAGATGTATGATGCATATACCTTATCCTTATTGGTTTGGGTTTTCACCATACCCACATATAGAGAATCTATAAATGGACCCCCGAAGATCTTCCAAGCCCACAATCATCATCAACACCATACATACAACTACAATCCTCCTCGTCCTTCTCATTTCAAAACAAAATCTAATCAGATATGGTTTGGTACCTCTAAATTAGAGGTAATAAACTACAATCTGTGTACATGTATCCAACCTGTATGCCCTAATTAAACCCATATATTTATAGATATACAACACCACAACCTGAAAAAGCTTAACGTGAGAATGGTGGTGAACTGGGAACAAAAGAGTGAATAGCATCAAGTGTTTGGCCCTCCTTACACTCCACTATTGCCGCTTCACACATCACGTCCCTTGTTGCTACGTCGCATTCATCTGTGTGATTACACGAGATTGAGATTGTTAGGATTCGACCCAGGTCAAACAATAACTCAATCTCAAAAGTCCGTTTGTAATAATAAAAACAAAAATTGGTGATGACCATTTATCTACGTTTAAACGTTTTCAGAACGTTATTTTTTAATTATTCACAACATTTACCAAATCTTTTACATTTTTTGAAAAGTGATTACAGTATATATGAATTCATATGTTAAAAAATATAACTAAAGAAAATGAAAACCATTAATCTACGAAAACTAGTTTTTCAATATTTTATTTTCACTAACCATAAATTCGTTCAGGTTAATTATTTCCACTAGTTTATTATTCTGCTATTCCATCATTCAACTATTCATCTAACATACTAGTCATCACCGTTCTTGTATATTTACTAGTTCTTCTACTTTCCATGGTGATATTTTCATCAATTGATTTGACAATCAATTTCATCTAGTAAACCAAAACAAAAGGAGAAACCACCTTCTTTGAACACAAAACCAGAGCCGTTGCATTGCTTCTGAAACGAGAAACCACCAAGTTCGCCATCAATCTTCCCTTGCATATCTACCAGAAGAGTCCGGAGTCTGATGATTTCCGTTTCCACCATTGCTTGGCTCTGAAGCTTTCTAATCAAATGCTCATTCAGAGATTGCAGTCTCTTCACTTCGTCTTCAAGGTACGCGGTGCGAGCCTTCTTTTTCTCCCTATACTTCCTCACTGCCTCTCTGTTCCCACATGACCGTCTCTTGTTGCTACCGTCAGAATGATCATTCTCTCGCGAATCCTGTTGGGAAAACATGAACACTTATCAATCTATATAACAAGCCATTCAAATATCTTCAGAATACATATCATATAAGAAGAGAAGAGAAAGTAAGATATGTATTACAGGGATGATGAGATGAGTGTGAGTGTGGAAGCATGTGTGTGAGTGAGAAGCATCTTCTGGGCCTGGAGGGTTGCAGCTGTGAGTGTGACTACATCCTCTCCATGCTCGATCCCAAACCTCGACTTCTTCCTCATCCATCTTAATCTTTGATTCTAAAACTCCAGATTTTCAAAGAAACCCATGTTCTGTTCAAAATTGGGATATGGAGTTATGGGGATATTATTAGGGATTTTTTATTAAACGGATGATGCTGTTGAAGAATTTGTTCCTGATCAACACAGTGGACGAATTCAACGGTAGTCAACTATTTAAGATTTTTTTACATGTCCCAAGGAAGAAACGCTTACAGAGAAAAGTTGGTTTCTTCTAAAATCCTTGCAAAAAAAATACTTTCGAAGGAAAGAAAAACTAATAGATCCAAATTCAAACGACGGATAGGACTTTTGATTTTGAGATTACAAGAAAAAAGTAGAGAAGAGTCGATGATGATTTACCTTGAAACGGTCTCTATGACCAGAGAAATTACGATGGAATAAACCCTACTGGAAGAGGCATAAGCCATTTACCATATCTTATCGCAATTAAATATTCCAACGCAAAAGAAAAGAAGAAAGGAGAATTGGTTCTTTATGTCAATTGTCAACTTGTTAACGAATAGAAAAAAAGAAGGAAGACTTTTCTCATGTTTTCATCAATGGCATGACACGTTTCGTAAGCTTCTCTGTGTCAGTTTTGTCGATTATCATCATATTCTTCTTCCTTCCCGAGACTTGAATTTTCAGAAGCAAAAAATCAAAACAGAAATGGTGAGTTTCATTAAGGCGTGGGGTTTAGTGATTGTCTCGTTGTGTTACGCTTTTTTCGTTGCCAAATTGGTTCCAAAAGGAATCAGAAGGCTGATACTGTTCATACCTTCTTCATGGTTCCTTTATCAATGTCTTCCATACATTCAGTCGGCATCACGGCTTTCTTCATCGCTTGGCTCGCTAATTTCAAGCTCTTTCTCTTTGCTTTAGGACGAGGTCCTCTCTCTTCAAACCCTAAACCCCTCTCTCTCCCTATTTCTTAGCTGTTTCTTGCTTGCCCATCAAGATTCAGCTGAGCCCTAAACCTCCCACATCACGCTCCCATGGAGGATCCAGAGAGGGTCCCTTAAATTATACCATAAAGGCGGCTCTTTTGGTTCTTATCACAAAAGTCTACGAGTATAGCGGTAAACTCCCCGAGAAAGCCGTATTGACTCTCTACGCGATTCATACCTATTTCGCCCTCGAGCTCATCCTAGCTGCCACGGCCACCGTGGTTCGAGCAATGTCGGGTCTTGAGCTCGAACCACAGTTCAACAAGCCGTACCTGGCGACATCACTTCAGGATTTCTGGGGGAGACGATGGAACCTGACGGTCACCGGAATCCTAAGGCCTACCGTGTACGAACCGACAGTACATCTGTTCTCTGTCTTGGGCCAGAACTGGTCCCGGGCTCTTGCTGTTTTCGGCACGTTCGTTGTCTCAGGGTTAATGCACGAGCTCATCTTCTTCTACATTGGACGGTTGAGGCCGGATTTGAAGGTAATGTGGTTCTTTCTTATAAACGGATTTTGCACGACGGTGGAGATCGCCATCAGGAAAACCGTTAACGGAAGGTGGAGATTCCCGACAGCAATCAGTCAGGTTTTGACAATCGGGTTTGTGATGGTGACGGGTTTGTGGCTGTTCTTGCCAGAGTTTAAACGGTGCAACATATTTGAGAGGGCTCTTGAAGAGCATGACCGCATCTTGAGTGATCTCTATTGTGACTTATTAGTTTGTTTTTTTTCCATCACTACGACAATACCAAAGTTTCTGTAACTCCACCATTTACATGGAACACGAATCAAGCAAATAGTGGAAGTCTATAATACTATACATAAAACCTTGCAAACAGGATGCGGAAGTAAAGAAGAGGGAAAGAAAACCTCTCAAGTAGAGACAATAGCATGCAAAATGGATCAGCAGGATCCGCCTACGTTACACATCTTAAATCTATCTCAGGCAGTTAGATTTGTCGACAACTCCTACAGCTAAAGCTTTTCCCACTAATAAATCAACGCACAGGGAGTTGCTTTCTTACTAATCATGGTTCATAAAAGTCCAAGCTTTCCGCGGAAGATCAGTTCCACTTCACCACGAAGGCTTTCCACATCTGCAGCATAGTCTCTCTTGTTTTCATCCGCCATTGATTCCTCCAGCTGCAGCTTCATTCCCTTTAATGCTCCTTCCAACCCGCAGAAGTCTCTGAGAATCAGAGGCTCTATGGATTTAAGTTGAAGAAGAGTCTTGATTGCTGTAAGAGCCTGAAACATATTTCCAGAGTAGCATAAGTTACAAGGAGATGTGCACCAAGATTCATAAAGGCAAAAAAGGTCAAGGGGCTCTGTAAGAGTTTCACCTTCTCCTGGAGATCAAGATCAAGCACAACGATCAAATCGACCACGGACTTGAGGAACAAACGATCACTGAATATAGGAAGGTCAGCTTTCTCTGTGTTTTGCAGTTGAAACTCAGCCAAATCACCCACTAAGAATACAGCTTTCCGTCTCAGTTTAATATCCAAGCTCCCGTTGCTCATCACATCCTGCAGAATGAAGAAACTTGATTGGTTTTTCCGAATCAGAGAATAAATGAAAAAAATCTGACATGATGTCTTCCTAGTGCGCTCACCTGAAGCATAATGTATCCATGTGCTGCATAAAACATGTCCTGACCAGCTATGTTATTCCGTATCAAGGCAGAAACAGCAAAGAGTGCTTTCACAGCCTCTTCAGCAGATCTGGAGTTAACCATCTTTATCAGTGTTGTTAAAGCCCCAAGTTCAAGAACCTGTTACCAAATTCACAAAAGAAGAAGCAAGATTTGTTTCAGATGGTTTCTACACACAGTTCTGCTCTGCAAGAACAACGAAAACAGACCTGCTCTTGAACAAATGGGTTGTTTTGGCTGGCCTTCCCGAGCACCCACGCAGCTAGTTTCCTTACATCTGGGTCCGAATGATTAAGCTCTCCAGCGACAACTTTAAGCCCTCCTGATTTGCTCAAATCTGCAGAGAGTAGAATGATGAGAAACTCAAGGGACAGCAACAACTGTAGCCAGGAAATACACAAACAAGGGAATAAAACTTCTGGCTGTATAAGAGATTTAATGGAAGCTAGGGCTTCAAGTTACCATTTGCATTATCAATAGGTTCAACGAGAATCAAAAGTTCCTGCAAAGCACGGTGACGATCTTCCAGAGACAAGGACGAATTGTTCAAGTCAGCTATAGCTATTTGCATCAACTTCGCGTCTGATGGCATTTTCAGCTTCTCCACCAGCTCCTGTTCAATAGTAGTTTCAGATGGGATTCCATAGAAAAGCAAGCAGGAATTAAAACCAGAGTCACAAATTTGGCACCTTTAATTCCAATTGACGCTTCTGTAACTCATCCAGAGACATCTTCTGTGCATCTTGAGCTGCTTCCTTAAGTGTCGCAGGATTGGAGTGACCTACCGGAGATATACAGACGTAGAATCAGATCTAGAGGAAAATTAGTAAAGAAGAAGAACAGTGAGAAAGATAATTTACCTATAGCCCAGTGTAACATCCCATCCAGGGAAGAAAATCCACCGTCAATTTGATCCTGCTCTCCGATTACCACACCGGAATCTTCTACCAATTCCGCCTCGTCTCTCGCAGTGGACCAAACCATCCCCCCGGAGGAGTTAGCTCGCTCAGCGCTTGAACGACCCACCATCGCTATCACAAGCAATAGTAAAAGACATCGGGAGAAGTAGATCGCCGTCATCTCGTCTTCCCGGCGGCAGACTTAATCAATGAAAAGGCTTAAGGTTTTCCCGTTTTGCGACGGAGCATTTTTTTGTTTCAGATTTTATACGGAACTAACTACTCCTTACAACGTGTCCAGCCAATAGTTTTATTACACGTCATCTCGTCCATCGTCACCCTCCATCGCGCTAAAACTGCAAAATACCAGCGGCTAGGCCTGGACAAAATATCGGGAACCGAAAATTTGAACCGGAATCGAACCGAATTAGTAGGTACCGAACCGAACCAAATTTTCATAAATACCTGAATGGTTTCTCTTATAAAATATTTTGGGTATCCGGACCGAACCAAAACCCGAATGGGTACCCGAAATATATGAAATACAATTATATATCTAAAATATTATGTATATTTATACTTAAAATAACCAAAATACCCATAATTACAATTATAAAACGAATATATTAATTATGTTTAGACCGAAATAACTAAAATACTCGAAATATCCAAAAAAATTAATTATATTTGTCAAAATTAAACAATATTTACAAAATTTTATTTAAATTAAACCATTTTTTTAGTTTTTGTCGAGTATTTGGGATAAATTTCGGGTACCCGAAACCGACTCAAACCCGGACGGAACCGAACTGAACCCGACCCAAAAAAAGAAAATACCCAAATGGATACTAAATCTCTAGTACCGAAATACCCAAAACCCGAAAGAACCGAACCGATACTCGAATGCCCAGGCCAAGGCGTGGTAATATCTTGACCGTTGAAGCAAATGATTGTGTGATGGATAAATAACCTCTAATAAACTAATTTGGATCTAGTTAAGATGTAAGCAAACCAGTCTTATCTGTCCAGTGTTAAGTTAACCATGTAATATCAGTTTAAGAATGGGGCGTAAATTGATAAAATTAGTATTATTGAGTACAAAATGGAGTGATGATAAAAATTAGAGGGACGCCTTTGGCATAATTAGGAAAAAAACATATTCAATTAGATCAAAAAAGAATCATGACTCCTCCACTTCCTTGAGTCTAATCAAATGTCCCTTAATTACCAAAATGACTTCTCACGCCACCAGACTCAACACCTTTCCCTTTCTTCTTCTTCTTCTTCCTCCTTCTCCCTTCTCTCGACTCGATGGGTTATCTCTCCTGCAAGGCCGGATCCGCCGTCGCCATCGCCGTCTCATCTTCCGCATCCACCTCCGGATCCGTCGCTAGGAAAGCTTCTCCTCCCGAATCTCCCCCTGAAGACCGCCCCAAACTGCGCCGTTTCCTGCATCGCGACCTTGAAGCGGCCACAGGTGGATTCGCCATCGACAATCTTCTCGGACGTGGAAGCCACGGGAGCGTCTACAAGGCAGTCAACGGTTCCCGTCTCGTCGCCGTCAAGAGGGCTTCGAAATCCAGGGAAATCAGCCGCGAGTTCCACAACGAATTCGAGATTCTCTCCAGGATCCGGAGCCCTAGGTTCGTGAATCTCCTAGGTTTCAGCGCCGATAACTCCAAGGATCCTCTTCTCGTGGTGGAATTCATGGGGAACGGAAGTCTATACGAGGTGATTCACTCGGATTCAGCTTTGAATTCCGGGGCGATATCAAGCTGGGGGAAGAGAATCAAAATAGCTCTTCAGATAGCCAAGGCTGTACATCTGCTACATTCACAGGAGCCACCGATCATACACAGGGATATCAAATCGGCGAACGTATTGATGGATAAGAACCTCAACGCGAAGCTAGGGGACTTCGGATTGGCGATCAGATGCAATGCGGATGACCAGAAGGTGAAATCGACTCCGCCTGCAGGAACGATGGGTTACCTGGACCCAGATTACGTCACGGCGGATAGATTGAGCACTAAAACGGATGTGTTCAGCTTCGGGATCTTGTTGCTGGAGATAATCAGCGGAAGGAAAGCCATCGACGTCAGATACTCGCCGTCGTTTATAGTGGATTGGGCGATTCCGATGATAAAAAGAGGGAAAATCGGTGGGATTTATGATCCAAGGATCGGTCCTCCGGTGGACGTGAGTGTGAGGAACCATCTGGGATTGGTGGCGGCTAAGTGCGTGAGAACGTGTAGAGAGAAACGGCCTGGAATGGAGGAAGTGGTTGGGTGGCTCACGGGGCTGACCAAGTCGGTTAGGCCACGACGGTGGGATGACTTAGGCATTGGAAACCCGTGTATGATGGTCGAGACGGTGGGCCGGCCCGTGGAATGATTTTATCTTTTCAATCAAGTGCTTCGCTTTGAAGCCAATTTTTTTTTTTTTTTTGTTGGTCAATTTATTCATTCAACATATTATATAGTAACATTTTAATAAGCACTTCTGTAACATCTCAGATTGCGTATGGTAATGATGGAATCATCTCGTAAGAGTAAGTAACTCGAACGGTCCAAAGTCAATACATTATCCTTACCCCAAAAAAAGGGCAAGTAAATGTTGCACTTGCACTAGAAGCGTATAATGTAGTGCGAGGATTATTCATGTGTCGCAATCTCTCTCTAAAATGCAGTCATTGAAGCTAAAGCGACAAAAAAAACAAAAAACCTAGGTGATGATATATTATATTCGCACCAAGACCAACCAAAACCAAAAACAAAGCAATAAATAAGATAATAAATCTACCAGTTCATACACAAAATGTCGAGGTAAGATTATCCCTTTATATAAGAACATGAAAGGCAGTGTATTTTGCGTACCAATTGCCAACTCCTCTGATACTTGTGTCCTTCTACCGCACAATTGACCTCACCTTGATAATTCGGTTTAGTGTTGCAACACAACAACTACCATTGACTCTTTATCCGTTTTACACTCAACATAAACTATGTTGCAAAGTTTGGCAAGACAAACTTTACTGCAAGTTGACAAAATATTTTGTCTCAAAGTTCATGGAAAAAAATGCATAGACCGGTCCACGTGCCGTCCCTAAGTTTTGGGAGGCTTAAAACAATTTGAAAAAAATATGGCATTTATATATCTAATAAAATATATTTAATTTATACTTATTTATCCTAAAAATTAAATATATATATATATATGATTTGTTTAAACAAATTTTATTATATTTTCTCAAAGTAAACAAAATTATTATTATATGTAAAGGTTTAATTATTTCATTAAATGATAAAAAAACCAAAGAAACCAAAAATATAGAATTGACAAAAATTAAGATGAAACAGAAGTATATCTAATCATAATAAGTTAGCTGAAAATATTTGATAATTAAAAAAACATGATAAATAAAATTTGAAGAATAACACACATAAATATGAAAAATAAATAAGACTTAAGAAAAGAAAAAAAACATTGACAAAAGCAATGCCGAAAATTTTAAAAGAAAAATAAGAAGGGTATTTGTTTGACGCCAAGAAAAAGAAAAGAAAAACAAAAAAAAAATTAAATAGATTGTAAATTTATTTACACGTAACACATGATGGTGAGGGAGAGAATGACTAGAGGAATGTCCATAACCATTGGACTAGTGTACCAATTAATATGTGACTTTTAAAATAAATTATTTATATGTGGCCTGAAGCTGATGCTTCTCTTGCCTTATCGTCGTCGGGACGGGCTTGACATGGAATCCGACCCAATAATTTGATGTTCAAACCCGTGTGAGTTAATTTTATAAATACGTTATCATTCAAGGTTTCAATCTTATAGATCCGTGTTCATCATAAGAGGGGCTCTAAGTCTAACCTCATCTCGAACTAAAATAAATTTTAATGCTAAATAAATTCAATTAACATCATCACCATTTGACCAAAATTAATAACATCATTCATCACTATTAAACCAAGAGCCTCTGGCTCATTCAGAAAGTTTCTCCTCGCAACAACCAAAACCGCGAGTAAAGAGATGGGGATTACAGAGACCGGCGGCGAGTCATCGGCGAGAATGATGCGACGCAGAGTACCAACGTCGATCGAATCTTTAGACGCCGACATACTATGCATCATCTTCTCTTTCCTTAATTTATTTGACCTCGTTCACTGTACCGTCGTCTGCGATTCCTGGTACTCCCTCCAATCCAATCCCTAGCTTTTTCCCCAATTTCAGTTTGTATTTCCCGCAAAGAGACCTAGTTGGGATTCCCGTGTTCAACTTTTCAAATTTTCTCTATTTTGATATTGAGGAATGCTGTCATCAAGAGGCTGAAGCTGCTACAAGCTTCATGCCGGAAGATGCACCAGCTCGGTTCCACGTCACTGGAGCGACCAGCTGAGATAGACGTGGAGGATTTTGCAATGAAATATCACAAGATGGCATTACTAAGGGGTCGAATCGATATTGAGCGATGGGAAGCTCATTCACACCGGTGAGGCAATGTTCCCAATTCGTTTTTTTTTTCTTTTTTCCCTCTTGCCATCTTTCTAATGTCATGTATGTCAGAGTTTCTCAGTGTCGAATGAAGAAGGGTTTGCTTCTTACTGGCGTAGGTGATAAGGTAAACGTTCCCAATTGTAATTTGGCTTTTAAGTATGCAATTTAATTTTGTTGTCCTATATGTGTCGTTTGTCGTGTTATCTAGCTAACATTGGCTAAGGTAAAGTGACTACTTTATCAGGTTATGCGCCTCTGGTCATTAAACAGCTACAAATGCATGGAAGAATACTCCCTTCCTGATGCTTCTTCCTTGATCGACTTTGATTTTGATGAGAGTAAGGTAAACCTCAAGCACACTCATATGTAAGAGTAAAACTTTCTTATCATGGATATTTCAGCTGCATAACATTCAAGAAAAATGTTCATTACTTGAACTGGCAATTAGCTGAATAATGAATTAGTGGTCAACGATAATACATAAATCTCAACCGAGTCACTGCTTTGAATTTCTGAAAGCACTAGTATAGCAGTGTGATTTGATTTTTTTCATGTTACCATTTGTCTCACTTAGATCTCTAGGATCGGTCACTCTTGTAACTGGCTGTTCACAGTTTAAGTACTCTATTTTCTTTTTGGCTAAATTATGTCATTGGCTATATGAGTTCAAAATTAGAAAACAAACTATCTCGAGCAAGGGCATAATCCCTAACTTTGAATTTTATTTTTGAGATTGTTGGCTTGGTTGGTACCCGCATTAGCATATGGAGGAGAAATGGACAAAGAAGCATTTTTCCATCTCGTGAAGGCACGATTCCTAGGGGCCTTTGTATGCGGTATGTCAAAAGATACTCTAGATATATTGAGTTGTTGAGAACCTTCCTGTTTCTTGAAATCCGAGCTCCCTTTTGCTATAAAAGGATCAACTGGTATTCCATGTTACCTGACAATGATCGCCATGATACTTCAACTTGGCCACCCAGCGCCTGTAAGATTGGCTTCTCTATCCACACTAATAAAGATTTTTGTGCTCTTCATCAACCAGTTACATTGATCCAGAAGCTGTAGTAGGATGCGAGGATGGAACAGCTCGTGTATTTGATATGTACAGTAAGACATGTTCACAGATCATTAGGTAAGCTACATATTCTGTGTCATTGTGTCTTGGAACTCCAAAAGCTGTAAATATTGTCTATCGTTATGAATGTTGTTTACAATTTCATATGAGAGCCTAAATCAGAAATATCCTATCATATTAGCTGATTCTGTAAACTATCTAATGGCAGGACGCACGGTGGGCCAATAACGTGCTTATCTTTGAGCGACAATCAACTATTTCTTAGCGGGTCTTCACTGGGGAGAATTACAGTATCTGACCCATTGTTAGATCAACCAGTGGCTACTCTTAAATCCACGATAACTGCAGGAGGTAAACTCAAACTCCATTTCAGATTGCATCTCCAGAGAGAATGCCTAAAGCAACCCCCTCTTATTCTTCACAGGTATACAAACCATATGTTTTAACCAACGCTCCAATCTCGCCTTCTCTGGAACAACTGCTGGATATGTTTCATGCTGGGACCTCAGGTATGTTAAAAAGAAACGGCTGGGTTTGTTTCAAGGATGCAAGTTTTAAATGGGATTCTACAAAAACATTATTTTGAGATGTGTTGTAACCAAGTTTTATCACAGGATAATGGGACAGTTGTGGGAAAAACGAGTGAGTCCTAACGTCGTGTACTCGATACAACAGTTACGGAATGATACATCGGTTATGGTTGCTGGTGGAATAGACGGTGTACTGCGAGTGATTGATCAGAAGAGTGGTCGAGTTCTGTCTAGCTGTATAATGGACGATAATGGCTCAACAACTTTGAGAAGGAACAACCAAGTGGTGGTTGAGAAAAGGAGAGGAAAAAGAGTTTCTCAAGACATTGAAATAGATAAAATCGAAAGGAAAACTCGGCCTCAAATCAGTTGCTTAGCAATGGGGATGAAGAAGGTAGTAACAGCTCACAGTGGTAAATTCATAAGCGTATGGAAATTCAACCACTCGTGAAGTCACTTTGTTACTGTTTAAGGCTCATAGTTTGTATTTGTGACAAAACTGGGAACAATAGCATTATAAATGATTCAAAGACAAAACCGGTTGATTGTTTGTTGTCAGAAATACAAAAGTTGAAACACTGGAAGGGAAAAAAAAACAGATTTGTCTATTTGGCGGATTTCTTGGATGGCTCAGCTTGAGATTCGGCTTTGAGGATATTAAGTTGACCACCTTCTTTGCAAGCTGCGTTGGCTGCTTTCACTTCATTGCAATGGTTTATGAATTTCGTAAGCTCCTGCTCCATTCAACAATACAATTTTCACTTATTATAAAGAAAACCGTTTGATCAAATTGACTCAGATTGACGAAGATGGAAAAAAATAGAAAAAGTACCCGATCGGTGTCCATCTCTTTCGTTGTCTTTGATGGTTTCACATTTCTCTTCCCTGGAAGAAGAAGAAGAAGATGATATGAATCCGAGAAGACGAAAAACGTGAGGGATTCATGTGTATTGTCGAAAAGTGAATACCTTTACGAGTTTGAACGGATTTTCCATGGCGATTTAGGGCAACAGCCTTCCTCTTCTGTTGGCCCTTGAACTGATTGCTCTTCTGCGTCATCTTTGATCTTCGCTAGGGTTTTCTCTCGTTTTCCACTCTTGTGTCAAGGTTTTTGCTGTAGTAGAAGAGAGCAACACTCAAGGCCTACGTAGTGGGCTCTCAAGGCCCATATTGATATGGTTGGGCCCATTTAACTACTATTCGGAGTATTCGCTAGTTTTTTGGGAGCCAGAAGATTTCGATCGAGGAAGACACGGAGACGCAGAAAGCGGTAAAATCCTTCTTCTCCTCCTTGTAAAAACCCTTTCCCCATTTTTGGAAGGTTCCTTCACAATCCTTTCGTCGCCTGCTTTTGGGTTTCCCGCTTCTTCGTCTACGTCGCCGATGGTGTTTTGATTCTGTTACTTTTGTTGATTCAGGTTAAACGCTCCTTCGTTTCAGTGGCCTCATGACGATGCATCTGTCTCATCACTCCCGTTTGCTATGGAGAAATCTCTGTTTTCCTCGGAGAATTGGAAATCTGTGCAATAGGAACGGCCCTCTCATCTCTCCTTCCATTGCACGCATCCCGAAGGTGATGCTTACTTATACTGTGTCGCGCAAGTCTCTGAGTTATTATCTGTGTTCTTACTTTGTCATTTGTCTACATCTGAATTACCGAGCTGATTGGTGTAAGATTTAGTAGCTAGTGTGTAATCGTTACGCAATATTCCGGTTTTATGAGTCAATATTTGAATGTTTCTTCTGAGAACATGATGGATTCCTTGAAATGTTTAGTCCAATGTTGATACTCACGTATGTGGAGTTCAGTGCTATCGCAGTTCCACCTCTAATTTGGATACAGCTGTTTCTGAATTCTCCAATACGGTGGCTAGTGGCAATATATCGACTTCTTCTAAAACTGAACATGTTGCGCCCGAGTCTATAAAATCTCCCTTCAAATCAGACGAAAGAACAACAATTAGTGCTGCTTCTTCAAATGGCAGAGTGATGCTTATTGATGGGACATCCATTATGTACAGGGCTTACTATAAGCTTTTAGGTATGTTACTCATGAGTACATAGAATGTAATTCTTTTTTCATCGGGTCGCACACTTACTGACATTCGATTGGGCAAAGTGCAGCGAGGTTGAATCATGGTCATCTGACTCACGCTGATGGAAACGCTGACTGGGTTTTAACAATTTTTTCAGCTCTTTCTCTTGTAAGTGAAATCATTCGTACTCTGCTCGAGATGTTCATTTATATTGTACTTAAGCCTGTTGATTGAAAAAAGCTTCTTGTAGCATCTAGGACGGCTGTTCAAGTAATCATATTGTGTTTCTCAACATAAGGCTTAAGTATCTCTTTATTCTTTACTGTTCTAACTTTAGGATTCCGACTTCTTACCTTTTCTGCATTGTGTGTTTCATTTGCAGATAATTGATGTTCTGAAATTTCTCCCATCCCATGTAGCGGTATGTACCACTTTCCATATTCTCTCTCATTTCTTTTTCTCTGTGATAAATGATAATCCGATGAAGTTCTTGTAGTTTTCTCTTTCCACATTTCCTTACTGCCTAATGTTGGGTAGCCTGCTGACTTAAATAACTGTGTCCATGCAGGTGGTTTTCGACCATGATGGTGAGTCCTAGTGTAAGCAGACATTGTGTCTGCCACAGTTTGTTAAATTCATAGACGTCTAGCTATTTTCCGTGGTGTTGTAGGAAGAATTCAGGTTTTTGGGGGACTTTTAGTGTCTATAGTTAACCACTTTGAGTTTGCGTGTGAGATGATATGGACAAATTCATTGATAAGCCCTTTATCTAGTTCTAATTTGATAGTTATGGCCTCTGAATGTCCTGATTTTTCTTACTCGACTATGTGGATGCTTGCCCCTAATTGGTTGATGCTAATTGCTCCGCAAGCCATCTATAGATGTAATATTCATTATTTTCCCCCTTGTAGAATAATTGTGTTCAGCTTGTTGAGTGTCATCTACTAAACTTGCCCCAAAACTTGATTGGATGTTTGTTGAGTGTTAACATTTTCAACTTCATTTGTTTCATAGTGGTTGGTAAAATGTTTCAGATTCCAACTTCTGGCCACCACTGAAATTTTTTATTAGAGGCCCAAGAGAAAGCAGGTCTCCACCTAGATAGTGATATTTTAGGACCAAAAGTTTAATTACTTGAAGTTGATAATCATTTCTGTACTATTGATGGAATCTTCTACCAAGCTATCAAGAGAGGGGTTTCTGTAAGACATGATAGTGGTAATCTGACAAATATATCATCTAGTAAGCAGGGTTATGTGAGGCAAGAAGATTAAATGTTTTGTTTTGTGGACCTTTACCTCTCTAGTTTACTCCTTTTTGACAAAATAGAGCCTTTTTCAGGAGTTACTTATGGCAGTACTTCTAATTCATCAAATGGTTATCGTTCTGCAAAAGGTAAGCTCCATGTCCTTGGTTAAAATATAGTAAATGATGTTAGTGAGATCGGTTGACAGTAAAAGAAATGGGTAATTTTGCGTGAGAGTTAAGTTAGTATGCTGACTCGATGGTTATGAATGTAATATCATCACGGAGGATGTCAAATTGATACACAAACCTTCAGTGCGTTGCTTCTATAAATCCTTACTTGCAGTTTGAACTGATTTTCTGTTGTGTGCCTAAGAGAAGTTATTCCAAATATTATGGCTTACATTTAAAGTGAAATGCTAGCTTTCTCCTCCTTTTTGTTTGCTTGCAGCTTTTTTGCAGTCATAAACTTTGGTGTAGATAATAGAGGGTCCAGTATGACGATGTATACTAAATTGATTTCTAAAAATACATATGTTACTGATGGGGCATATCGTTCTTGTCATGGGCCGTGTTTAGCTCCAATGCTCAGTCTGTTGCTGTCTATTGTTGTTACCGTTTTGTACATGCTGACATAGATATGCATATCCACTAGTAGTGGACCACTAAGTGTCATAATTGTACATTTATAGGCTTTTTCTGCACTCTTAATCTCGACATGATTCTCCCTTTTCTGTGTGCAGGGTGTGAAGGATGATTTTTATGTAATCTCACCAGTACTAAACCTATCTTTATTCTGTGCTTTAAATTTTACAGGCAAGAACTTCCGGCATACTCTCTACGATGCCTATAAAAGTAATCGTCCTCCCACACCTGATACCATAGTACAAGGACTTCAATATCTCAAAGCGTCCATCAAGGCGATGGCTATAAAGGTTATAGAGGTAAATCATACACATGATTGTCATAGTTCCTTTTATTGTGATGATTACTCACTAATGGGTAGAAATTCTATGAAGACAGGTGCCAGGTGTAGAAGCTGATGATGTTATTGGAACACTGGCTATGCGAAGCATTGGTGCGGGTTTCAAAGTAATCATTGTCAGCTATTCAAGAAGTGTTCTCTGCTTATTTAATGCTACGGGTCTGTTCAATCTGTCCTTTTTCTAGATGTGGACTGATCATTTGTTTGTTGCATCCTTACAGGTACGAGTCGTCTCTCCGGACAAAGACTTCTTTCAGATTCTTTCTCCATCGCTGCGTCTTCTTCGAATAGCATCACGCGGATCAGAGTAAGAAGTTCATGTTAGATGAATAATTGTCTCATTATAAAATTTTGGCATATTGTAGAAACCGTGCTAGACTATGGACAAGTTTTCTTATGTAATTAGGATATAGATTTGGCTTAGAAATATCTTTCAGATATTCCGTGGCTATTTAATATGTATGCTTTTTTCACTCAGTGGTCTCAATGCTACCGCTTCTTATGGCCAGGATGGTTTCTTTTGGAGAAGAAGATTTTGCTAAAAAGTTTGGAAATTTGAAGCCAGCACAGTTTGTTGATATCATCTCCCTTGCTGGAGACAAGTCTGATAATATTCCAGGTTACGCCCACCTCCTTCACTCCTTACGAAGTTGTATCTGATATATTTCTCTGGACAAAGTCCTTTCGTAGCTGCATTTGTGAATTTGGCGAGATACAAATTTTTTTGCAAAAGTGCACACAGAGTATGGCTAAAGTGATCTAATGATGTTTGTGTTACGTGCAGGAGTTGATGGAATTGGGAACGTGCATGCAGTGGAACTGATATCTAGATTTGGTAAGTCGTTGACACATACTATATGCTTTGATTTCACTGATTTGCGCCCCATGTTACCTGTTAATCACTCTTATTGTACCATCAGGCACATTGGAGAATCTGTTGCAGTCTGTTGATGAAATAAAGGAAGGACGATTAAAAGAGGTGAGTGAAGTGGCTCTGCATAGGCAAGCTAGTGCTTCTTTGACATGCAATGCCTAATTTTTCTCTCTTACTTATCTTTGCAACAGAGCCTAATAGCTAACGCAGATCAAGCCAAGCTAAGCAAGAAGTTGGTAGGGTTTTTTTGTCTTCTTTTTCTTCTCTCATTCGTTTCAGCTTTTGAGTTTCATAATGTAGGGATGGTGAATCTTGTTCAAATGACAGGCGCTGTTACGGACTGATCTCCCCGATTACATGGTACCGTTTGAAACTAGTGATCTTGCTTTTAAGAAACCAGAGGTTAGTATGACTATAATCTATTCAAAAGGGCTTACATTATCACATCTACTACAGTATACTAATTGTAAAAAGAAAAAGAAAAACAGAGAAAGAAGGAAAGAGAGATAAGTAACAGAGGGAATTGGTGATGTGTGCAGGACAATGGGGAGAAATGGAGGAGCCTGTTAGTTGCGATTGGGGCATACGCAGAAGGATTTTCAGCGGATCCAGTAATCAGAAAAACTTTCAAGTTGTGGGAGAGTCTAGAAGCAAATTCATGATGATATTTTTGCATCTTTTTCTTACGCTTTTGTTTTTGTTGGGTACATAGAATAGAGGGCTTTCTCGCAAAACATTAAAGGTAGACACTTGAAGTTGAACACTCCTTTTGTAAAGCACGCTTTTATTGAAACTAGCGAGAATGATGAAGTTGATGCTAATTCGGAAGCAAAAGGGATTGTTGTAATACAATAACTGTGACCAGCTTCAACAACCACATAATGATCATAAGCACATTGGTCAGTTTTGTTAAAACACTCCGAAACTGAGAAAAAAAAAAGAAGGGGAAATCAAATGTCAGTCAGTCGAGGTAAAGCCTGCACAAATGCTTCTACATGGAAGCTTCCATTAAAGTTACGGAGATGACTGACTTCAAGCCTCTTCCGAAACATCTAAAATTTGACAAGGGTCTCTTTTGTCTGTTACTTGAATAGGTAAAGATTATTTCATATCATAAACTATTGTTTTTTTTTTTTTGTAACTGGTATCATAAACTATTGTTACAATAAAAGTATAGGAACTCTACATCAAATATCTTCATTTCATTCGAGATATGTTTTTTCTTCTCCACGCTTGGCAAATAGTCGCAAGTTACGTTTCAAAGTTTCCAGACAAAACATGTACGTTTTGGGGGTTTTTGTAGGGGCGAGTTGATATTTTGTTATGAAACGTACGCGTTATTTAAAACTAACCGAGAGTTAATCGTGAAGTGATCCGTGTGACGGTGTCAAGTGTCAACTCGAGTTAATCTGTGCATTTGATTGGAACAAATTTTTTTCTTTTTTAATTATTTTCGTGGGTGATCAGGGCGAACCCGACTAATCCCACGGGTATGCAAGCTCGTGGGGCACATGCATTCTCATGTTAAACATCCGGGTTTGACACCATACTAATGAGGACCCCGCATCATCCAAACAAGCCCAGAGCCCACTAACATAGAAGTAGTGCTCCAAATTCCGAGCGGGAATCGAATCCCAGCCTCGACTAGTTTACGCCTTGAGACCTATAGATTGTCATCCTTCTACCCGTCTACCATTAACGTTACTCTAGACATTATTCTACAAGGGCCAAAAAGCTCAATCAGCCATAACTTAGTCAATTTCGATTTTGAAGCATTGCAATTAATAACCCCACCAGGCACAAAGTAAAAAAAACAAACTCTTAAAGACTAAAGAAGATATAACAGATTTTTTCATTCACACTTTTTCGAAACAAAAGAGAGGGAAGGCCTTTGTACCATTCTCTCTCTCTCCCGTGGAAGGAGCTGAAATAAAAAGAAAGCCGATTTGGCCAACTTGATGATTGCCCTCACTTGCTTTTAGAGGGGGTGGGGAGCTATTTACAGTTTTTTTACACCCATATTTCCATCTAATTTCCTTAATACACAGTGTAAGAAACACACCCTTTTTGAATTGATAGGGTGATTTTGAGACACACACACAAGAGTTTCATCTTTATTTGCCACTCTTCTTCGAGCGCCAACAACAAACTTGTTCTAAATCTTTCCTGAAACCTGAAAAAACACAAGAAAAAGAAGAAACCAAAGAAAGTTGATATAAGCTAGTTGAGTAAACAAAAGTCTCAATCAATCCAAACTGGACTCATAATATGCAATTTTATTTTCATCTTTGTACAAATAACTTTTCCATTCTCAACGACTCTTTCTCTCTTCCACATTTTGGTCATTTTCCCAAATCAGATTCAGCCAAGAGTTTCCAAATGTAAGTAAAACCTACAAGTGGTGGTTCAGAGTTTACCTATTTTTTGACTGATTCAAATCAATCCCTGAAAATCACAGCATCTGCTATCTCCATCAGCGGTTGCAGTGATTCCGGCGAGAATTTTCTGGCGAAGAAGTAATCTAAACTTGAATTGGATCTCCGCAGCGTGTGAATCAGCTGAGGTGAAACCTCGGAGGCAGCGTACGTGTGCGGGTGACCGCCGACGCTACCGGTCCAGTTGACACGTGTGAGCGTGAAGTGGGTACATCCTTTAGGGTCCTGGAGGGACAACAAAGTCGGGAAATAGTGTTCTTCAGGGTAGCAAGATTCGGTATCGAGGCATGGTAACCTGAACTTCCTCCACAGTTTTCTCTCCTTGATCACCATCAGAGCGTGCCGTTTCGCCAGAACGAAGAACTGAGATCCCACGCGGAAGTCTTCGTACCGGATCTCAGGGAGCATCGCGTCTTCGCCTCGTGCGCTGTATCGTTTCGGGAGGAAAGGGTCATCGGAGAGGATCTCGATGAAGCTTGGGTTAGAGGAAGGATCGGCGAAGAGGTGGTTGTGGATGTAAGCCAAGGAATGGAGAGGGATACAGTGCTGTGAGACGAGAGCGAAATAGAGGTTGTTTGGATCGTCGAGGATGGCTCGAGCTAGCAACCGCCGTTCCGCGGAGATTAGAGTCGGGGAGGCGCGTGCGGTTCTCTTCGCCGGGATGAATTTGGCGTTGATTGACGAATCGAGAAGCGGAGAGACGCCGGAGGATGGATCTGCGTGGATGTAAGCGTTGTATAGATCCTCGTGGCCTTGGAAGAAGCTTTCCCAGAGAGGCAGGAAGGTGAGATCGGAGTTTGTGAGGAAGAGAAAAGCGATCTTAGGGGGAGGAACAGGGGAGAGTGAGATGAGACGGCGGTTGTTGGAGGAAGAGACGGAGGCGCGGTGGAAGAGGGAGAGGTCGTCGAGGTCATCGGCGGTGGAAAGGAGGTTGTGGCGGGAGGAAGAGAGAAGGATGTGAGGAGAGAGGAAGAATAGGAAGAAGAGAAGAGAAAGAGAAAGGAAGAGAGAAAGAGAATAGACGAGAGTAGAGGAAGAGAACATCTCTGAAACACACACAGAAAGATTTAGAAATTTCCTGAGGAAGAAGAAGACCAAGATGAAGAAGAGGATTGAATTTGAATGATTTTAATCGATTTCTGATGAGACAATAAAAAGAGAAATATGACGTCAGCGAATGGGGACACGTGAAAATATGTTTAAATAGTTTGGGAAATCGACACAGTTGCTGCTCAATCACAATTTGTTGCGTGGACCTCTCTCTCTCTCTAAATATATTGAGAGAGTTGTTGATACGGTTTTTTCAGCAACCAAATTTAAAAGATATCGATTAATCTAATATTAGCATAGAGATAGGACTTTTTATTTTATTTTTATCTTATCCACTGAGTCATCATTTATCTCACAAGTCATGTTGATTGTGTGTGAATAGAGAAAATGAGTTGGATAGATTTAGACTCAGATGCTGTGACTCTCTGTGTGTGTGTTAGATTAGATCTATTGATCTATCCACACATTTTTATTTTGTCAAATCATTTTGTCCTCGTCCTATCAAAAACTCAAGATATTTTTTTGGCTCACTTTTGATTCCCAAAACAAAAACTTTCTTCAATTATTCTATTCATCTTCTCATGGCGGCTCTCTCCACCTTCTACCACCCACTCTGCACACACCACAACTACCCTACAACGAGACAAGCCCCAAGCAGACACAGCGTCAGATCACTGACTGTGATGTCTTGTCGGAAGCAGAAATTACCGGAAGAGAGCCAAGGAGTGATCCAGAGAACAGTGACAAGGTTGATTTCAGATGCTGAGAAGATTGGGAAGAATCTGAAGCCAGAGAAGAAAGGAGACATGAAGGATTTGATGCTTATGAGTCTCTCTTTTGCAGTTTATGTTTATATCTCTCAACTAATGGTCTGTGCTTACTTCGCCTGGACCCATGTCAGCCTCCCCAATCCCTCATGGTAGTTTTACCTAAGATAGCTTCTTCTACCCCAATTCTTATTTGGGTTTTGTAAATTCTTCACAAACCATTAATAAGATTAAGAGATTTCATGTCTCTCAAAAGTCATTGCAACATAGAAGGAAGAATTGAGAGTTGACCTTTTAATTTGGTCTTTTATAGTTAAATTTGTTCAAGCTTCATTCATACCTTAATCTGCTTTAACTCTGTGACGTCGAAAGATCCGGCTGAAAAGGGAAACCAACCATTGCCATAACATTATCAACCAGTTACGGCTCTTTGCCTTGGCACCACTTTCTTCTCTCCCTCCAAATATTCCTTTGTACATCTCTTTTTGCTTTTGGTAAACAGCTTTCTCTTGCTCTGCAATTGCTCGTAGCTCTCTTCTAATCGCATTGTCATCAGGAGCATACTTTTGAGCTTTTCGAAAATCATCACGAGCTGAATCCATCTGTCCTAGCTCTGCCTTCGCCTTCCCTCTTCTGAACAGCGCTTTTGGGTTTTTCTCTTCTTCAGTCAACACCTGCCAAGTTTTACAGCTCGATTAGATTTTGAAAAACCGATTACGAAAAATAATGATCTCTTCCGTTGAATGCTTTGATGGGTCTCACAATGCTGCAGTGACCAATTGCTTCATCGTATCGTTTCAGCTTGATCAAACACGCTGCCATGTTTAAGTGGCATGGGTTCTTAACTGCCAAAGCCATATCCTGGTACTTCCCATACAGCTGAAACATAAAATCGTCCCCCATGTATGCAATGGCCTGAGACAGCAAAACCATATATTATCAACAGACGAAAGGAGACACAAGAGCCTTGAGAAGACTCGCTCAGTATGCCTGAAAACCAAAACTTTGACCGTAATTGTTAGAAAGAGAGAAAGATCCACAACCATTTCATACTGTCGCATGGCCTCCTCCAGTTTATCCTCCTTAAACAGAGAATTCCCATCCATTTTCCTTCTGTCCGCTGCACCAATCCTTTCCTCCACAGTCATATCACTGCGAGCCTTTCCCTGTACAATCCATCCTCTAAGTCAGCTGTAAGCAAAGAGCTTGGGATAAAACTTGGTTGTGGAGTCGTCAGGGTAAGGGAACAAGAAACTGCTGATAATATTGAAGATAAAAACTTGCCTCCTTTGTTTCATCGAATCCAATAACTTCAACCTCATATAACAAGTCTGCCATAGGAGGAACATTTGGAAAAGAAAAGTTTCCATCTTTCCCATATCCCAATTCCCAGCCAATATGCAAGAGCGCACGTTCACCAGACTTCATGCTAGAAACACCGATGGCCAAACCGGCCATTTCTTTTTTCTCTGTCTCACAGACAAAATTTCACTCCTTAGTGCACAATCTCGCTTAAAATGTTGTATAGTAACATTAACATAGCTTTGAAGCAAAAGCAAAGGCAACTCAATTTCTTTCCTCCCAAATATCCTTTTCATTAGGTTAACATGAAACGCAAGCAGATTCAGCAATCTACCAATGATGATGCATCCAACGAGAGGTAGTAGTAGTGTACATAATGGATAGCGGCATACCTTTTCCTAGAACCAATTCGATAGGTTGCTGCTCTTGCCATGTATCCTCATATTTATGCTGCGTGTGTTTGGTCCATGCCCTATAGTGCACTGTGACCCAAAATGAAATTGGTCAGATAGAGAAATTCAAACAAATGGATAATCTTGTAGAAGATTTTCTCAAGGAAACGTTGGATTAACTGTTCCTCACTAACCATCACACCCAGAGGAAACATTTCAAAATAATTTCTTTTATCAACAGCCACCAGTTAACCAAACTTATACCACATTTCAACCCTCTTCCAGGTGAATAACCCTCTTATAGCCCGATACTTTTCATATCAATGATAACTAACAAAATTTCTGAACTCAGTCAAGAGAGTCCACCACAAAGAGAAGATAAACCAGGAAGAATAAGTGCAGTAAGAAAATCAGTAAGCCCAAAAGTGTAGAAAGGGAACTTAGAGCATCTTGATCAACAGAGAGCTAAGGGTACTTACAAAAGCATGTCGAGTACTTGGATGGTTTAGAACCGTGACCTTCCTTTATGATCTGCTTACTGACTTTCTCATCCAAGACCTCCACTTCACTATCAACTTTAGGGGGAACACTACCGTCTTGAGAAGGCTCACCATGCACAACGGCGCTACCCTTAGTAACTATCTCGTTCTCTTGGTCTTGAGCCAAATGATACAGTAGGAAAACATAGTAGTCATTATCAATTTTTTAACATATAAAAAGGTTATTTTCTCCAGCAGATCACAATATGATGAAGAATAAAGCAGTCCACTTAATTTCATATGCAGTTTGCTTTACACAATTGTCTTAAGAAAATCCGTCCATTCAAAACAAATCATCTAGTTGAATATGGGGAAAGAAAAATTCAAAAATTTCAAGAAACAAAAAGACGCAAATAAACATATATTTCAGGCTAGCAGCTTCTGAAATCAAACAAAGTGAAGTTACAAATTGGGAGAGGGAATTAATGGCAGCAGCAATGAGAGACAATTTATTTACCATGAGTTTGACTTTGCTGCTCCAGAGATTCATCCATTATTTCCAATCCGAGGTTCGATCCTGCAGTATATGAATTGATTATACAAGAGCCCTGTTAACTAAACTATTTCATGATCCCCAGTGATATTCCCCAGAACTTGAACTACACATATACATTCATTACAATGGATAAATGAAATGGTATTTGACTAGGAACAACGAAGCACAACTGACTAATCGGAGTATAAGAGTTCCAGCATCGAACAAATCGGACCAGCAAGACTCGGTGACAAAATCCCATAAAAACATGTTCGAAGCCAGCTAATGGAAGCATTTCACTCAAAACAAAATCAAGCTGTGGTTTCGTCAAATATAGCCGAAAATCAAAAAAGAAAGACTCGTGGATTTAGAGGAGAGGAGAGTGAGCTTACAGAGTAGGAGAAGAGGAAGCTCAGGGGGAAGTGTGATTCGTCGTCTTCGAAGTCACTCACCAAGACACGATCGAGAGATCTACTAGTCTTAGAGACGGATGGTTTTCTATTTTGGTTAAGTAAAATGGCAGTAAAGACCTTGAACTTTTAACTTAAGTCAAAACAGACCTTCTAGAAAGAAAATTATATCATTTGACCCGTGAACTATTTTAACGGGAGTTTAACGACGTTATGGCGGTATGGATAACGGAAGATTTACTCAGGAAAGAAATGGGGCCAACGTTTTGTTTATTTTTTAAGTTTGGCTTTCACTTTTCCAAACGTTGACTTTTCCGCACGGATCCATTTTTCCTGATGCGTACCACGGCAATCAGAAATAGATATCTCAAATTAATACTGAAAATGAACATGAGTAATACGACATTTTACGTTTGATTTTATATAAGAAATTAGATAAGTACGCATATATGTGGGTTTGTAATTTAATATTTTATAACCCGTAAAAAAATTTAAAACCCAAAAAATAGAAAACAAAATTAGATTCCCGTAAAAATATATAATACATAAATTTAGAAACAAAGTTTCCAATGAAATAAATATATACCTTAAAGGAAAAATTTGGTGAAACATAAACAATAAATAGCTTTGAATACGATTATTGGACTTTTTTTTTTAATTGACATACTATCAAATTGTAGTTTATATAGAGGTGAGAAATTAATATTTTTTCCTTTTAGGATTAGTAATTAATTGTTCCCTTAATATAAATCGAAAAACTAAAGATTATTTTTTCCTTTTTTATATTAATTAGATAAATTTAATATTTTTTATGTTTTTAGTAACTTTACCTTTTAAGATTATGAATCACTTATTAAATTTTCTGAATTTTAATTTTTTTATTAATTTTTTTTAAGTTTTTCAATTATTAATTATTAGTTTTCTTTTTTTAATCAACTTTGGATTTTAAGATAAATTTACTTTTTTATTTTTATTTTTTGTTTAGCAATTTTATTTTATAGGATTATGAACTTTTTCTTCTATTGTTAATATTATGTGTCAAAAACTAATTGAATTTTTTTTTGGAAATTTCTTTTACACATGTCAGAATCCGATTAATTAACTTGACACGTGGCGCGATCAAGCTTTTCTTTTTACGTAACATAAACTTTTTCATTATGTAACCATGTTTTCTATTAGACAAAAGATTACATGCAGCTTATGGATGAAAAATGTTATGAATTTTTTTTTTTTGGTCGTGAAATTGAGAAACTATCAATTTGGTTATATAGAGGTGGGGAATAGAAAAAAATTTAGGATTATATTCCATTTTTTTCTATTAGACAAAATATTACATGCAGCTTATGGACGAAAAATGTTATGAATTTTTTTTTTTTTGTGAAATTGAGAAACTATCAATTTGGTTATATAGAGGTGAAGAATGATAATTCTTTTTTTTAGGATTGTATTCCTTTTTTAAAATTTCCTTAATCTAAATAGAAATACTAATTGTTTTTTCCTTTTTAAGACTTTAGCTTTTTAGGATTGTAAACTATTATATTGTTTAATTTCTTTATTCTAAATTGAAATATGGTTTTTTTTTTTTTATGATGATAATATATTGTTTAATTTCCTTATTCTAAATTAAAATATGATTTAAAAAAAAATTTGGAAGAATGAGAATTCCTTTTTTTAGGATTGTATTCCTTTTTTAAAATTTCCTTAATCTAAATAGAAATACTAATTGTTTTTTCCTTTTTAAGACTTTAGCTTTTTAGGATTGTAAACTATTATATTGTTTAATTTCTTTATTCTAAATTGAAATATGGTTTTTTTTTTTTTAGGATGATAATATATTGTTTAATTTCCTTATTCTAAATTAAAATATGATTTAAAAAAAAATTTGGAAGAATGAGAATTCCTTTTTTTAGGATTGTATTCCTTTTTTAAAATTTCCTTAATCTAAATAGAAATACTAATTGTTTTTTCCTTTTTAAGACTTTAGCTTTTTAGGATTGTAAACTATTATATTGTTTAATTTCTTTATTCTAAATTGAAATATGGTTTTTTTTTTTTTTTAGGATGATAATCTATTGTTTAATTTCCTTATTCTAAATTAAAATATGATTTAAAAAAAAATTTGGCTTTTATTTATAATTTTTGTTTAATTTCGTTAATATAAACATAACTACTCTTTTTCCCTTTACTTTTTAGGAAAAACTACAAAAACTACATATAACTACATAATTCTAGAATATAAAACGAATGAAAAGAAAGACTAATTGCTATAACAATATAAAGTAAATCTTATATAAATTTTATAGTTTACATTTTTTTTTTTGTAGTTTCTATTTTTCTCTTACTTTATTTTTTTGATTTATTATTTTCTATTTAAATAAAACACAATCTATTTTTACATTTTTGTTATTTTGTCTTATAGGAAAGTTTATATTATTACATTGTTATTTTCCGATTTTTTTTTACACATGTCACGATCTCGTGAGTTAGAATCTTAATTTCCGTTTTTATTTTTTCCTTTTATTCAGATTATTACTTTGACACATGTCGCAATCTTAATTAACTGTGACAAATGTCACGATCTCGTGAGTGAGAATTATCCTACGTGTCACGCTCACATTGAGAGATCCAACTTTATATAATAAGATACTATATCTTTAGAATATTTTTAATTAATTATTAGAGCATCTCCAATAGTTGTCTCCATATTTCACTCTAAAAATAGAAAAGAGTACTCTTTCTACAAACAAAAAAAAAAAATAGAGAAGTGTTATGAATAATTAATATGGATGTCCATTATAAGGCTCATATTCTAGAAAGTTTTTAGTACTGTATATTCTAGATTTACTTAATCCAAAGTTTAGCTTGTTTATTACCTATATATATCTCTCGGAATAAGACACACAACAATTTACTATAAGACCCTAACCACCGAGTAAAACCTCGCCTAAACTCAAAAAGATCTACCCGCCGAAATCTCCGATCTCTCCGTCTTCGTTTCCCGATCGAGGTAAGTACCTCACGTTTCATAATCGATCGGCTCATGGTTTATAATAATTCGGCTAAGATTTATTGTTGACGGAGATTTTTGTTTTATTACTATGTGTCGTACATGTTGTCTTTGCTTTGTCAAAATCGTAATGCTTCGTATTATTTTTTATCATGCTTGTGATCGACACATCACCCATCTTAGTGCTTCATATTATTGCTTGAATTCACAAAATAGGCTTATGCATGATTATATGGAATATGACAATCCAATTATATTATTATATAAATATAAGTTCATTTTGCTTGTTGGATATCATATTGATCGAATACTCTTTTAAATATAAATCTGAGCAATCGTTTGGATATCAAATTGATCGAACATAATCGTATCACATGCTTTATGCTTTATCGATTCATGTTATTTGTGGATTTACAATCTGATTATGCATACTTTGTTGTTTAATGCTCTATTACTTTGGTATTTATTGGTTTAGAAATAATTGGTTTAAATTGGTTTGGTTATCATGGTTTTGCTTCGTCATGGTCTTGCTTAATCATATCACGACACTCGTTTTAACTGTTTGGTTTAATATGTTATTGATGAACCGACACCAGACATACATGTTTTATGATCTATAATTACATATAAAATGCTGATTGAGCCCAGATTTTTGTAGTTGCATGTAGCGATTATGTGTTAGAGGACAAAATAAATAGAGTTTTTGATTTCTGATTGAATCGGTGGTTTATTATAAATTGACTCAAACCGAATACCTTATTTATTGTTTTATTGTGTTATCGAATCATACACGCGTTTGGTCATGTTTATTGACTTGTTCGATTAATTTATAATTTATGAAGAGAAAACTAGGTTCTGAAAGAATCGATGTTCTTTAGTATGATGTTAGGGGAATTTGGTCATGTTTATTGTGTTAGCTTTATGATATTGTGACTTCTATTTAGGTTGTCACATGATCAAATAAAGAATTAATATAAAACTGATAAAGAAAAAAACAATAGAATTATTATAATTTTCTACATACATGCTTTTAATCCGAATTTTACACATACATGACTAAAAGCCGAATTTGACATACAATATTTGTATACCGGATTTAGTAGGATATCTCACAAGTTTTACATAGACATGATTTTGCACAGATTTGCATCATGCTTGTTTGTTCTCATTGATTGAGTTATTCTATGTGACTACTATTTTTGCCTATTAAATATGTATATTGTTTATACTTTTATGATTATATTTCATTGCCAGCACCTCGATAGATGATTTTAAGATCAAGTATTTAAACATAAAAGATCCATAAGTTCTTTAGAACAATCTAAAAGAAATATATGATCACTAGAATGTGATATTGACTAAAGCTCTTGGTTAATATAAGATTACAAAACTTGGAGTTTGTAATCGGTTGCAGAGCAAAACAATGAGTTATAGATGACAAAATCATGAGTCGCGTCCAATGAGTTTTGGTCCATTCCTTGAAGTGAATGTGTGACATCATATACTAGACCACACCAATAACTCTGGTCGAGGAAGTGGCTATAGAAGTGGTCATAGACGTGAACGTGGATATGGATATGGATATGGTCAAGGTCAAAGTCGAGGCCAAATAGTTTCTTTCAAGAACTCATATTCTTACCAGAAGTGAGAAAATAAAGATGGTAACATACAAGAGATATTTCTCTCATGTGACGATAAAATAAGCTAGTGTGAGTACAAGATGAGGTAGTATAAAGATTATTGAATGCTCCGGAAGAGAGATAAATTTGCCTATGGGAACGCAATTTGAAATCATTGATGCGTCATACTTTCCCAAGTCTCAAAAGTTAAAATAATCTAAGATATAATACATGACCCAAGATGGGTATGGTGTTGATTCTAGAATGGGATTCAATTCGAGATGGATGGACCTGAAGTGTCATAATCTCGAGGGGGAGAATTGAAGAATCCCACAATCCATCGTAAGTGAAATATCTAGAAGATTTTACACTCAAAATAGATTTGATGAATCATTTATAAAGAAAATCAAGTAGATTTCAAAATTAATCATGTTGAGACAATGAGTGAAGGAAATGTTGAATTTCTTCACATAATGAGTATACCTAAGGCAATAAAAGTATTTAATTTGGAGAAACTATACCTACATTCTCTACTAGATTGTACTACACAATAAATTAGTGTAATGGAGGTAAGTAAAATAGTAAACACGAAGTTTACTAAAAATCTCACTGTTTTGGCATGACAGGTTAGGCCATTCCGGTTCAATAGTAATGCGAAAAAGAATCAGAAAATTATGTGGACACGCATTAAAGAACCAGAAGATTCTTATGTGTTGTCTATAAAGCAAGTTGATAATACGGCTTTCACTATCCAATAAATTTGGAATATATTAGTTTTCTGGTACGTATACAATGAGATATTTTGGACTGATGATCCACTATGTATCTTTACGAAAGTATTTGGTTAATTGATTAGATTGAAACCGCATTGATTCGCATTATGCCAACGAATAATTTTGAGTTCTCCCCACGATTGGTTTTTGGTCAGGAACCAGATATTTCTCATCTAAAATATTTTGGATGTAATGTTGCTCCACCACATTGACCTAAGATGGGACCTAGGTAAGGAATATATGTTGGATATGAATCTCCCTTGATGAGTAAATATATTGAGCCATCAACAAGGGATAAGGTTCAATTTACAGACTGTTATTTCAGTGAGCCAGTCTTTCCAACAATTAAGAGGGGAGAAGAAAATAAACAGCTGGAAAAGAAAATCAGTGAAATAAATTATCTTGGTCCTCATAAAGAATGTGAACTAGAAGTTTAAAAGATAATTCATTTGATGAGTTAGCAAATTTAATGCCAGAAGCATTTACTGACCCTGATTGAGTGACAAAATCACATATACCAGATGTGCTCCAATTAATATTGATGTTCCGGGGGGACAATATCAACTGCTATCGAGTCTAGAGATCGCATGAATCGTGATAGACCTATTGGTTCCAAAGATAAGAATCCTCAAAAAGAAAAGGAGCATATTATAAAATGGCAAGACCGATGAATTAAAGAATTGTAGAGGATCTCCATAAGAGACTTAGACATGACTAAGAAAGAAATCCAGGTACCTTGTAATGATAATGATAAGATATTTCAACTAGTTGTGTCATGTCTGTAACAAAATGGAACCAAGAGCAAATCGACGTCGATAATATTTTGCATGCAGTGAAGCAGTTGATGAGAATTGAGGATCATAAACCGTGGTAAAAGAAGGTTTATTGAAAAATGTACATTAAGTGATGATTGACCAATCATGGAAAAATCCGTAGAGGCAAAGTTAGAATCTCTTGCAGAGAAGTATTTGGACCAGTAGTCCGTACACTTGAAAGTGTAAAACTAGTAAGACATAAGTGAAACTTTATGCGAAAGATGAATGAAAGTGATATATAAAGATATATACTTTCTTGTGGTGGATGCAACTATTTTTAGATCTCTTATCAGTCTGACAATAAGAGAAAGACTTGATTTAATCCCAGAATGATTTAAACTGCCAGAAGCAGCCTAGAAGAATTTAAATTGCTAAAAGCAGCAAATTCTAGTTCCCGAGAACACTAGATATTGGATTAAATTAAAGTAAATACGTTTCATGGGGTATACTCTTAAAGTGAATATTATGAGGTTAACCGATATACCCATGTGTATTATCAAAAAATTATGGAATAATGTGATCCTTGATTTGAACATAATCGAAACTCTTGAAGAGTTATTGGAAGTCGAAATTTGGAAGAAACGATTTTGGAAAGACAACATTGTCTTTAGGTTTTTCGAATTGTAAATCTAAAGAAAGAGATGTTATCTCAAAAGATCATTGCAGGATGTTATACAAAATGCTCATATATTTGGTTCTGAAGTACCATACTTAAAATGATATTTGAGCAAGTTTATTGATCACTTTCATGATTGAAAGATGTGCTTTCATATGACAAGAAAGAAAGCCAACATAATAGCTTTTACAAGTAGAGCATGAATAACTCTTATGTACAAATATGTACAATATGAATATCTATAATATTGTAAGTAAAAAGAAATTTGGCATGAAGTCCAAATAGCCGAAGAAAATATCTTATATGTGAGAAAGTATGTTATGGACCAGAAGTCCGATAACCTGGGAAATTATGATAATCATACGAGTGTATTAACTAAGATTATGCTTATATCAATTCCCTAAAGATGATATATATGATTGGAATGCATCTCTTGAAGAAGATGCTTCTAGGGGAAGAAATATGATGATGTGCGTGGTTGTACTCTTTTTCTTTATCATGGTTTTTATCCCACTGAGTTTTTCCATGACAAGGTTTTAACGAGGCAACAAAAAACACGCAAATGATAGACACCTAAGGAGAATGTAAATATGAAAGTCTATCACAATTCCAAATATTATTGAGATCATCATAAGCAAAGAGAATGATCAAGATGGGTCATCCGCGACACCCATTAATTGCAGAAGAATGGCGATGTACATCTACTACAAATTCGTTCAAGTGAAGATTTGGCGGACTTATTTATCAAGACGTCTCCAATTGCTACTTTCAAGAAGCTAGTTCAACATATTGGATCGCGTCGTCTCAAACATTTCAAGTAATGTACTCATGAGGGGGAGTAATAGCGCGATGCACTCTTTTTCCCTTAACTATGGTTTTTCTCATTGGGTTTTCCTAGTAAGGTTTTTAATGAGGCAGCATCTTATGCGCATTAGGAATATTTTTGTATAATCGTCATCCAAGGGGGAGTGTTATGAATAATTAATATGGATGCTCATTATAAAGCTCATATTCTAGAAAGTTTTTAGTATATTCTAGATTTACTTATTCCACAAGTTTAGCTTGTTTACCAAGTCTTTGTATACCTATATATATCTCTCATTATTCATGGAATAAGACAGACAACAATTTCCTCTCTCTTTTATTCACAACAAGAAGAGATTTATTCCAATGATTACCTCAATATTTCACTCTAAAAATGAATAATCCAAATATATTATATTTTTGGTATTAATTACTTATAAAAATTTACAAATTCTTCTATTTTATTTTATCTTGTAACAATAGTTCAACATAATCATATTTTAAAAATTATATTTATAGTAAAAATTTATTACACCACATAAATTGAATAACAAACAACTAATACATTTTTGTTTAAGCATCAATTAACACGTTTCGAAACGAGAAATGAGCTTTTTGTTTTTGATTTGTCTATATCGAGACTTCAAGACTTAAATTTTATACAAAGTTTTACTTCAAGACTTAAATTTCATACAAAATCCAAAATCTCGTGCATACGTTCAAGTTGAACAAACACGAATTTTTTGTTTTTTGTACTAATTATGTATTTTAATTTTATTGATTGTTATATCGTTGTATTTCTTTTTTATTTAATATATGTCATTGTTATATTTTAAAATTTCAAATGATTATATTACTAGTTATTGTTTGTTTGTTATCTCATCGTTTAGGTATAAAATGAAAATATATGAAAAAATTTGGAGTATCACTGTTCATTTTTCTATTTTTAGTAAAATATGATATATAGTACAATTGGAGATGATTTTACTCTAAAAATAAAATTTAGAGACAAAAATAGAATATATTGGAAATGCTCTTAGTATTTGACGATTGCGTGCACTTGTCTTTGTTTGTTTCATCGACTAGAATGTTGAAAATGATGAATGGTGAATAATGGGGGAGATAAGGAACGTGAATGAAGGGATCCGCCAATTTCTGAGTAAAAACAATCACATCCTCCCATTCTCCAAACCCCTAAACCAAATTGTAGAATCAAAAGACAAAAGTAAAGAAAAACAGAACAAATCGAAAAAGCTTTCTTCCTCACCAAGAAACAATAATCCACAATACTATACGAACAACTAAGACGGCTACAAGGAGAGAATGAATACAACTACAACAAAAAACGTATGCGGAGACAAATGGTACCTTAACCTAGACAAGCCTGAAGAGGCTTTGAAGTTTCTTGGATTCATCGCCATTTTCGTCATCCGGACTCTCCTACATCATGTCATGAAGCCTCTGGGCCAACCTTACCTAACCACCGACTTTGCTGTATGTCAATCTCTTCTCCTTCTTCTTAAATTCATCTTTGATTTTCAAAAGTAAACTTTAACTTTTGTATGCATCAGATAGGGCTGATTCTAGGTAATCTTCCCAAGTTTCGAGAGGCATTCTCGGGGCCTTACTCTGTTACCCTCAACAACATAATCGAATTCGGAATGATCTGCCATATGTTCGTGATGGGTCTAGAGATGAATCCAAGCGTCCTTCTCAGGCCACCAACCAAAGACGCATTCATAGCATACACAAGCATGTTCACAACCTTTGTCCTCGCCTTCGTCACAACTCCTTTCCTCCATTATACCAAAACCGCTCCTTTCATTTTCTCCCTCGCTCTCTCCCTCATGGCCTCAAGCACCGGTTCACCTATCCTCACCCGCGTCATCTCCAATCTCAAAATCAGAAAATCTGATCTTGGCAAGCTCGCATCATCCGCAGGTGTCCACACCGATATGATCTCAACCTTGTTTTATTGCTTCGGATTCATTTTCTTCCCTACAGAAAAGCCTCTCCCTCGTCCTCTCCACAGATTCTTCAGAGCCCTCCTCATGTTTTGCCTCTTCCTCGCTCAAGTCACTTTCACTTCCATTGTATCCCCAATATTTCTTAATTGGGTCAACAACGAGAACCCTGAAGGCAAACCACTCAAAGGGTCTCACCTCGTTATGTCCCTCGCATTTGTCGTCTTGATCTGCAGTTTCCCAACTTGGCCACCTGAATCAATGTACAACCCAATCCTCAGCGCCTTCACGGCTGGTCTCTTCCTTCCGAATCAAGGAAGAATGTCGAAATGGATCATCAACAAAATCAATTACTTGCTCAGCACGGTCTTCTATCCTATCTTCTTCTTCTGGGTTGGATTCATAATCCACATGAGAAACTTCGACATCGGAGATAAAATGGCGTGGGCGAGGTTCTTTGCTCTTCTTGGGACTGTCATAATCGGAAAAGTCACTGGAACGGTCTTGTGTGGTGTACTGCTCGGATATCATGTCCCGGAAACCGCATCCCTTGGACTGCTTTTGACCACTAAAGGCCATTTTCATGTCTACTTGGCGGCTTTAGCCATTCGGGTATACATCAAGCTTTCTCCTTTCTTTTCAACTTATCTTGACAACAATATCTTTTAACCTTTTTGGTTCGATGGAAATTGCAGACAAATAGGGTGAAAAATACGACCGGTGCAATGATCATTTTCGTCATTGTCCTCACAGTGGTCTACTCTCCATTCGTGGTCATGGACATTATCAAACGAGCCAGAAAGCGAGTGCCTGTACACATCATGGCGCTTCAGTGGCTCGATCCAACAACTGAGCTTCGAATCTTGATCGGTCTCCATGGTCCCCATAACATCGGTTCTACGCTCAACCTTATGGAGATCTGCCATGGAGGACGTGAGCCAGGGTCCATATTCTACGCAACTGATATGGTGGAGCTGACTGATGAGATTGCTGCCACACTGAAAAAGGGCGGAGGAGCAGGTCAGAGTAATGATTCAGTGACGATAACAGACAGGTCGGTGACAGAGATGCGGGAGAGTATAACTGCGGCTGTAAATGGGTACGGGGAGCTCCGCAATGGGCAAGGTGTGACAGTGCGGCGGATGCTAGCATTGTCAACGTTTATGACCATGGCACACGACGTCTGCGGTTTGGCTGATGAACTTATGGTTTCCATTATAATTCTACCGTTCCATAAACGTAGAAATCCTGATGGCACTCTTGACTCGGGCCATGCCGGGTTCCGTCATGTGAACCGCAAGGTAATCGTTTTCATCCAATTACTATTCCGTTGCTTTCCTTTCTAGTCACTGAAGAATCAGAGATATGATTTCGCTTTTGCGTATGCAGATTCTGAAGAACGCACCGTGTTCAATAGGAATTCTCGTGGATAGGTCGTTCGGGCAAACAGAAGAGGCATGGAGACCAGGAGCGTCCATGGACATTGCTATTATATTCATAGGTGGTAGAGACGACCGAGAGGCACTGGCCTTTGCTGCACAAGTGGCTCGACACCCTGCTGTGAAGTTAAACGTGATACGTTTCTTGGAAGACAAGAGCTCTCAGAACGCACAAAAACGCAGCAGCATACTGAACAGAGCGAGTGTGGTAGAGCAAGAGGAGGAAATGAAGCTTGATGATGAGTGTTTTGCTGAGTTCTACGAAAGATATATAGCTGGAGGAGGAAGAGTGTCTTACATGGAAAAGCATCTCACAAACTCTTCAGAGACTTTCACAGCACTTAAATCACTGGATGGAGAGTATGGGCTGGTGATTGTTGGAAGAGGAGGAGGAAGGGCGAGTAGCGGGTTAACCACTGGCCTCAATGACTGGCAGCAATGTCCAGAGCTTGGTCCCATAGGCGATGTTCTTTCTGGCTCAGATTTCTCCCACAACACATCGATGTTGATTATTCAGCAGCAGCGTACAAGAGGTCAGCTAGAAGGGCTTCACGATGATTTCACCATCCTGTGAATATCTGTTCAAATGCACTAACTTAGTAGCTTGGAAGAGTAGTAGCTTCAAGGTCACAGCTCTTAAAAAGACTTTGTACAATAGTTCAAATATGAAAAGGTTTTCGTAGATAAAATGGTAAAAAGACAAGGTAATCCAAGTATTACTTCTTAGCAGCCGGAAATGGTGTACGAAACATAGAGTTAAAACAAATTACAGGAAAATTTGTTTCTAATTTATACAAGCAACAAGCTCATTATAAGTCTTCTGGTTGGTGCTTAGATGAGGACAATGTAAAACGTTTTCCGAAGTGCTGATGGGGAACTCTGAGCTCCTTAGTACTGAGTAGAAAACTTGGCCACCTCTGCCTGAAAACACAGAAGGGTAAAGCGTAAGGCCAGTTGTATATCAATAGCATTTGATATTCGTCTAGCAAACTAACAACAACTTGGTTTATAAACAGATAATCCTAGAGAAAGAGACTAGGATTAAAGAAACAGATAATCCTACTTTCTCTACCAAGTGGGTTTCATACAATAAAATCTGATCAGGACTCCGGAGAGAGAGAGACTCTTTGGTACCTCAAATTGGCTCTTCAGATAGTCAAGCTCCTTGTCCAGGTCATTGATGGCCTGATTGTATGCTTGCATCGGGGAAGACTGACTTGTAGTGTGAATCTACAAACAGAGCCAATTTTACACTTAGAGTGACAACATCCAAGATATTTCAATGAGTTCTTAATCAACCATTAATCTGAATCCTAACACAACTCAGAAAACAAGGGAAGATAACCCTTCAATCCAGGCCAAACTGTTCACACAAGGAGCTTAAACCAAAAAAATCTTTGCGTTTTCCAGAAAAACTGACAAGTTTTAAGTTCGTAAGCCATTAGTTAGATCCTAAGGTCAGTCAATGAAGTGAGAAAACGCAGAGGACCGTAGTGTTCCTTCCAGTTCAAAGCAATTCCAGTTGCAGAATCTGTAAAACTTTAAGAAAATTTAACTTACCCTGACTATGATTTTGTACTTGAGAGGATGAGGCAGTTGGTATCCAGCAAACAAAACATTGTCGTCGCGATGAAGTTGCCTAATAAAAAAAAAATCAGCACAAAGCTGCAAAAAATTAGGAATTTCTTCAGGAAAAAAGAAGTGTAAAATTCAACTAAAGGAGACAATCGTACATGCGGACGATGTTTCCAATGGTATGGTCTTCTCTCTCAATCGTGAAGGAAGCAGCATTGATGATCTTCGTGTCCCTATCATAAGCAACCCTAGAAGAACATAGGAAAATCGAGAGGGTTTGGCACAATAATTACAGAAAGATGAAGATTAGAGTACGCTTTAGAGTGCAAAAACGTCAATACTTTTTGGTGCCTTCCGGGACGACGAATCGTTCGTATCGGTCGGGGGCATTCATGGCTGATCGGAGATCTTCGCTTCGGTATCTTCCTCAGCCGTGGGTTCTTCAGCTTCTGGCGAATGAATTGAAATATCTTTGACAACCATTGAAGAAAGCCTTTGAAAGCCACGGCGTCGTTTGGTCTATGTGCGTAAAAAGAAAAATAAATCAGAATTTGGTAATGTTTATGTATATCCACGTGTTCTTTCCTTATTGGTGTATAGCCTTTGGCTCGGATCGGAGTGATAACCCTCAAAACTCTTAAAATATTTCCGTTTAGGACCTTAGGTTTTGTTATTTACACAAAAAGCGGTGTGATTTAATTGGGGGAGAGACCTAACAAAATTCATTTTTTCAGAAAAAAAAAGAAGTCATCAGATCCCTAAAAATCGAACCCGAAAGCGTAAAACTTGAAAACCGACTATGGCCTTTCACGTAGCTTGTCCAATTACATGGTATTTTTTTTTCCTCTCATCTCAAAATTCTTTTTTTTTGGCGCCTCGTGAGGCTTCTTCTAGCCTCTTGGCTTGTTGTTTTACTTATCGAGTTAACATGAATTGTTACAATCGCTTTTTTTTTGGGTTTTCTTCTTTCTTTCTTCGCAGCCGGAAAATTTGCTTCTGCTTGTTGGGGTTTCCTCGGAATCTTCATGGCATGGAAGTCAAGGATGCGTTCCTCAACAAGATCCATTCTCTCCAAGAGTTCTTGCGAGACCCATGGGATGCTGCAGTTTCCACGGAAGGTACCGTTCAGATCCATGTGCCTAAGCTCGCCGTCTTCGATACTGGTCCTCGCATTGCGGCTAGAGATGTTGCTGGTGTCGGGGATGATTCCGCGATGGAGGTTGCTGCATCATCGATTTTCAGACAAGGCAAACGCACGGTGGTGCTGAAGAAGGCAGTTGAGGATCATGCTGCAAATCCTGGTTCTGGCGACTTAGCGGTGCGATTCCTGCTTCCGAAACTTGTTTGTGTGCTTACTGCTATGTCAATTGAATTGAACGACTTTGTTGGTAACTTGTAGAAAATTATTTACTTCTCTCAGATAGGCTAGACTTGCTAATTGCCTTGGTTTGATGGTGCAGTGAGACGGTATCTATCTTTGTGAGACACCGTGTATTGTGTAATGTTGATAATCTGTTTCTTGAGTATGTGTATTGGTGTTGTCCTGCCCTTTTAGGTTCTGTTAGCCATGATATACCGGGATTTGTGTGAACTCCTTTAGATTTTTGGGAAGATCAGAATGTTTATTGTCTTCAAGAAACTAATTCAAATACCATAGCTTGTTTCAATGTTATTTCTTCCTCTATGCAGGCTTCTGTCAAAGAGCTCAATGGAGAAGATCATGATCATCACAGTGCAAGTATTACGTGTCACATGTGCTATATGGTTGAAGTTGGGAGGAGTGAGAGAGCAAAGATGCTTTCTTGCAAATGTTGTGGCAAGAAGTATCATAAAAACTGCTTGAAGCCTTGGGCTCAACATAGAGGTATCGTTTCTTAGGAATGTGATGCTTATGATTCTTCTGCCTAGATTCTTATAGCGGTTTTTGCTAGCAGATTTATTTAATTGGAGCTCTTGGGCTTGCCCCTCTTGCCGAACCTGTGAGGTTAGTTTGGACACAGCTCTGTGCTGAATGACTAATCCTGCGCTTTTACTATTCCTGCTCTTTGCATGTTGGGCTACAATGAATTTTCCTCATGAAAGTATCTGTTATATCCCAAAATGATGTTATGAGATATTGATTTTGAACATTTTTATTTAAATAGTTCGACTGCCTCTGGACCGAATCAATAGGTTATTTAACCTGTAAGTTCTTTTGATTATGTTTCCTTTAGGCCTGTGGAACTTTAGGGGATCCAAAGAAGTTGATGTTCTGCAAAAGATGTGATGATGCATATCATTGTGATTGCCAACAACCTCGGCACAAGGTATAGTATTTGTTGCTTCTATACAAGGTTCTCATCTTGTCTTTTGCAAATTGATTTAATTTCATCCCTGGATGTTACAGAGTGTTAGTTCTGGACCCTATCTGTGTCCTAAACACACCAAATGTTACAGCTGTGGGTCTAAGGTCCCTGGGAATGGCCAGAGCTTACGGTATTCAAGTCTTTTGCTTTGTGATGTATACTTTAAATTGATTCATTTAAGGTGCACTAGATCTCTTATCGTTCCTTTAAACTTGCAGATGGTTTTTGGGGCATACTTGTTGTGATGCGTGTGGAAGGCTGTTTGTTAAGGGAAATTATTGTCCTGTATGTTTGAAGGTATATCTTGCACTCTTTCTGTTGTTGACAGTGAAACGTGTGCTCTGTTTCCCCGCTTCATATTTGGTCATAGTTAATAGTTTGAGGTTTATGTATGTTACAATTGTTACCCTATACTATCAGACATCTGTATTGCAAAGGCAGTTAAATGCAACATTTTTTGTATTCTTTGTCTCGCTTTGAATCGAATTAACCAACTTATTTTGCTTTCATCATGTAGGTTTACAGGGACTCGGAATCAACACCAATGGTATGTTGCGACTTTTGCCAGCGCTGGGTTCATTGCATGTGTGATGGAATCAGGTGCATATCGTTAAATTTATTTCATATAACCAATTGTACTTCTCTGTCCTGTAAGAATGTTTCCCAAGTCTGTATCCAACTAAAACTTTGCAAACAAATATTGCAGCGATGAGAAATATCTGCAGTTTCAAGTGGATGGGAATCTTCAATACAAGTGTTCTACATGTCGTGGAGAATGCTACCAGGTGTGTTTCATGGGTCCACAGTCTTTTATATTTGTTTGTTGTCTTATATCTCTCTAAGGCTAGTGGATTGCTGTGAATGACAATTTAGTGATCCCATTTTGTCTCTCTGATTTATGTTTATGATGCTAGGTCAAGGATCTTGAGGATGCTGTACAGGAAATTTGGAAGCGAAAAGATATTGATGATAAAGAGCTAATTGCAAGCCTGAGAGCTAGTGCACGAGTAGTTGGGCAGACTGGCGGTGCCCCAATTATCAATCAGCCTGTTTCTGTAGAAAGAAAAGTTGCTGAAAAATTTATGGTCGGTGGTGATGAAGAGAAGCCATTGAGAGTTCTCAGGATAAAAAGTAGCAGGCCTCAAGATTCAGATAGTGAGAAATTCGGAAAACACATAACAGAGCTGAACACTGTGAAGGCAAAAAAATTGGTGATAAGTATAGGCCCTCGAAAGCCGGGGGTTACAAACCCTATGAGCTGTGATGTATCAAAGCTTGGCTCCAAATCCAATGGTATGTGTAGTGTAAGTTTTTTGCATTGTCAGATGTATGAGACGAACACACTCTACAATTTAACCCATCTTACCAAAAAAATTATTTTAAGTTTGTTTGTTCTTTTTGTTTAATATACTACGACATCAGCATAACAAAAGAAGCTTTGGTAATTTCAGGAAAGCATGGGAATTTACAATCAGAAGAAACAGCTTCCCGAGAACAGCACCGAAGCTTGTTGGGAAAGAGGAAGGAAGAAACGAGAGGGTTTCATGATGAAGTATCCACTTCGAAGGGGGAGGGTGGATTTATAGGGAGACACTCAGAAGGCAGAGGAGATTTACATGGTGGCCCACATGAGTTGCAGAAAGATTCAAGACGATTGCTGAAAGTTAAAATAAAAAAGCATAATCCAGAGAGCCAAGATGGTGAAGCCCCTAGCGTTGTTGATGAAAGAAGTAAGTCTAGTAAAGGACATAGGTCTAAGAGGAAAAGAGCATCACCTCCAGCTGAAAAATCAGCGTTTAATGAAGATGAAGATGTGTCACTGTCACGTGAAGACTGTTTGTTAGACGAAATGCTTGATGCTAGTTGGATTCTGAAGAAGTTGGGGAAGGATGCAAAAGGAAAAAAGGTTCAAATACACGAGGCCTCAGATAATTCATGGTAAATGGGATTTTTGTTTTTGGCTTTGAACGCCTTACTTAATAATCTAGATGTTTCGTCCATTTAAAGTTTATAACAATTGAGTAAAAAAAAACAGGGAGAAAGGAGTGGTAAGTGAAGTAGGAGGAGGCACATCGAAGTTGATGGTGACGCTTGAGAATGGAAAAGTGAAGACGGTCGAGCTCGGGAAGCAAGGGGTTCGATTTGTTCCTCAGAAGCAAAAAAGGACGAGGACGTGAGGGCTATTCTTGAGTATTATTCACATTTGGAACTAAATGTGAGCTTCTTTACCATCTATACCATTTTAGATCCTGTATGTAAAAATATACAATTTGAAACGACATTAGCTGCTTCTTTTTTTCAGCTAATTATATTAGCTTCTTATTTGCCTGTGAACAAAAAAATTACAAAGAAGAAGGGTTTACCAGCTGAGGGAAATAAGAGATTTAAGAATTTCAAAAGATTTTGAATTTTTTAAGTTTTTTTTAACCTTTTTAAATTTATCAAAACTCAAAACCAACTCGAAATTTATGTCAAGAAAATGGCCATAGAAATATCTAACTATCTGATTTTTTGTTAAAATAAGTACGAACTCTTCAATAAGACTAAATAAACACAAACTTATGTTGACCGGGTTAATTTAGATCGCGAGTGGCGTTAATAGCCGTTTAGTATTGACATTTAATGAAACATCATCGTTTAATAATAAGAAAAAACCGAATCTTAAACCTAGATTTCAAATCCCTAATTCTCTATCTTTTTAGGTCGTGACTTCTTCTCTTCAAATTCTTATCTCCATTGCTGATTATCCTTGAAATCATCATCACCATCGATTATCCTTTAAATCTTTTTAAATCGTCATGCCCATAAAGATTTAAAGGATTTGAAAAGAAGGAGTCGCGACAGAAAAGGATAAGGAATTAGGGATTTGAAATTTGGGTTTAAGATTCGGGTTTTCTAATTATTAAACGAAGATGTTTCATTAAACATCAATACTAAACGGCTTTTAACACCACTTACACAATTATTAAGGTTAATTAATTGCATACCTAAATTAACACGGTCATCATAAATATCATGTTTATTTTGGCTTAACGAAAAGTTCGTACTTATTTTGGCAAAAATTGGATAATTAGATATTTTTATGGCCGTTTTCCCGATCTATATCCCATTGTAATTTTTGTTGGGACTTTCAGGCCTGTAATGCTATGGGCTTCAAATTGTACAGTCCAACACCAAAGTCAACCCAACACAAGATGCTATTTGGAGATTGCCACGCGTTTACCAACATGTCGTACGAGTACTAGGACCTAGACATGGGCATTCGGGTATTCAGTTCAGTTCCGGGTCTTTCGGGTAGAAAGACTTTGGACCCATATAAAAACCGATAGGGTTTTGGTTCGGTTCGGTTCCAATCGGTTCCGGATCTTTCGGGTCTTAATTTTGAGAACCGATAAATATCCGATTTTTTTGGATATGGTTCAGTTCGGGTATTTTTTACCTGAAATACCCGAAAACCCAAAGATATATCTGAAAACCCAAAAATATACCCAAAAACCCAAAAAATCTAAAAAAAATATATCCATAAAACCAAAAATATACCCGAAATACCATAAATACCCAAAAAATTAACTAATATTTATGGGTATATAATTATACTTCGGATATTTTGGGTACCCGATCGGTTCTCGGTTCGGTTCTGGTTCTTCGGGTATAAGAGTTTAGGATCTATCGGATATTTTTATAGGTTTCGGTTTGGGTTCGGTTTGGGTTCGGTTCTTCGGTTACAGATATTTTGCCGAGGCCTACTAGGACCCCTACGGATAAGAGTTACAACTTTACAATAGTTTTTGAAATGACATTATAAATACATTATGGTAATAAATATTTCGAATAACTCTCAAAATTATAGTGTCGGTCCAACATAACTACAAATATAGTAGTAGCTACTAGAAATGGCAGGAATCATATGATGATAGCTAATATAAAGTTAAAATTGGAGAGTTGGGAGCTGTAAAAAGAGTGTAACATGTGATGAAACCGATCTTCTTATCTCTTCCTAATCAATCATCTTACGCTATTTCGTTTTTGTTAGGTACTACTAGTAATAACCCACCAAATAAAAGTTGCGATCTGAAACAAAAAAAAAAAAAAGAGAGGAAAGGTAAAAAATGTTACAGCTGTTTTTCACGATAGCGTTCTCGGCGGCGCCGTTAACGCTGTACATACCGCCGATCAGATATTTGACGGTGTTCGTGGAGATGGGAATGGAAGGTAGTGTTTATAGCCGGAGACTCTTTCTTCGCGCCAGAATTGCTTGGTCTAGGCTTCTCGATTGCTTCTTCTCCTCTTCTCGCCGTCCCTCTTAATTGTTCGTCTTCTTCTTACCTTCTCTCTCTTTCTCTGTAGATATTATACATATCTCATGTTTCCTCAATTCTCTCTTTCTTGTGTTGATCACGTACGTATATGCTTTCGATTTGGGATTATTCGAGATCGATGATAGGGAGATTTAGGTTCCTTTTTGTTGTTGCTGTTGTTGTGTGTTGATCTTAATAATTAGAGATGGATCTGAATCCTCTTTTTTTTCTCTATCTCTCTTTATTTAAACAGATTTTATTGTATGTAAAAGTGAGATTGATACAGCTTGCTCAGAATTACATGTCGAATCTGAGCAAGATCATCATCATCATCTCGTTAGTTACAGTTGATAAAATGAAATTAACAAAAGAATGAATCAATCAATATAGAAAAAGAACTGGTGAAGATTAAAAGGTTTTTAGTTGGCCATTGTGCAAGGCTTTAGGAACCAGAGAACGTCCAAGCCTCTCCCTTCCTTGTTGCTTTCTCCACTCTTTCTATTCTTCTCTTCTTCTGCTTCCTCCTCCTCCTTTCTCTTCGTGGTGAATTCTTCAACCATTCCCTTTTCCTGTGTACACCAAATTTGTTCTTCATTTTTCTTTCTCTATTGATGTTTGCAGTTGACTAAAAGGGTCTTTCTCTAGTCTTTTGATTTCAGACTTCAAGGTCCTATGTGTCTGTTTTTAGCAAGGAAAAGGAAGAGCTATGTGAATTCATACCGTAGTTTTGGCCGTCATGGCCGCTGTCCGGTTCTCTGAGAAGCATTGAGGAGATGGTGGGTTTGTTCTGATTTGCAGCAACCGTTCGTGTCCTTTGTTCTTTACATTCTCCAGTTTTAGAGGGATAGGGATGTTCTCTGCGTCATCCACTCTCCTACAAAATCCTCACAGAATCCCAAATTTAGTACCTTAGTTACTAAAACTCATTAAAGCTTATGCATATCATCATAGGCTTAATTGTAATGCAACACATGTTAAGAAAGGTTATGCAAAACTTACTTCTTTCTTCTACACTCCTCTCCTTTGATCTTTACAGTCTCCACACTAAGAGAGACAGGAATATTCTCCGCATCATCCACTCTCCTGCAAATCCTCATTAGAACTCCAAACGGTACTAAACTCACTTGGCAAATAAACAAATTTCACAAAGAAGCAAAAACTTACTTCTTTCTTCTACGGTTCTCTTTAAAGGTGCTTCCTTTATTATCCGTGGATTCATGGACCTTATCTTTGCTTACTTCGAGCAATGGCTTTCTTTCCTTTTTCAGTTCCAAGTCATGAACAGAGTAAGGCTGATTTATTATTCCACCACCCACTTGATGACTCTCCTTCAGTTGAGACTTCCCAATATCTTCTCTCTCAGTTACCCTTGTGGCCAATCTCTTCAACTCATAGCAGAACTCTGAGATATGGCCTAGTATGTCTCTCCCTGAAAACAGATTTCTAGCGGATTGTGTGCTCTTTAGTCTCGGTGCTTCTTTATTCATCTTCTTGACCGAAGTTGATTTAAGTGCTGCTCGCCATGATTTAGCTTGTTGGCTTGGAGGCGTGGCTAGGTTTGGATTCTGATTTTCACTGTCTTGGTTGTTTGAATTAGAAGGTGATAAAGCATGTCCCCTCCTCCTACAAGTCAAATGGATAATAGCGTGTGAACAAAAAGCATTCAAAGGCCATAGCAAAACATTGTGGTTGCAGATATCAATCAAGAAGGGAATTAAAGAAGGTACCTCTGATTCTGCTCCGTAACTCCTAGAATCTCATTCGTATCCCTCACAGTTGGATACTTCAAAACAGAAACACGAAACATAAAATTTAACAATCCTGCTTGTTGAGGAAACAAGAAAATAAAGAAGGAGAAGCAAACCTTGGAAGAATTAGGCGTTAGGAGGAAATCCTCAGGTCTCTTGGGATGGTTACAGTCTTGAATAGAAATGAAGCCAAAATCAGTAAAGAACATCAAAGAGATGCAGAGATAAAGGGAGAAAGAGAGAGAGAGAGATTGTTACCAGGTTTGCAGAACCAAGAATCATCGTCAATGGAGTCTAAATGGTTTGGGGCCAAGAAATCAAACCATTTGGGAGCTCGGATGTGTTCGTAGAAGACGTCTTCAACAAAACGAGAATCGATTCGCTTCCAATCGATCTGAGCAGGCTCCATTAGAGAATACAGAGAGAGAGAGAGAGAGGGGAACGAGTTGATGTTGTTGGTTGGAGAGAAAAAGAATAGGAGAAGAAGAATGTAACCGTTGGAGTTAACGTTACAGGCCAGATAAGCGGCCATGTGCACGTGGCTTTCTCTTGTTACCGTTGCAGCTTTATTCAATTATTACATCTCTCTTCTTTCATTTTTTTTAACATAAATAAAATCACAGTCTATACAACATATTATGGGCCGTATCGAATTAAACTGGCCCGTCACGTTCTGAAGGAGCGGACCACACTGACCCGAATTATTTGAGTATTTTGTAATCCTGTTTCTTTTGACAAATGTAAAACTGAAATACTTAAATCCCCAATTCACATAAAATCCACAATACATCTTCAAATTTAATTTTAAATTCCACTGTATAGAAGAAGATAAATTTTGTAAAATTTGGGCTTCGAAAAAACTAGTAGTGTTTCTCAATATCAGAAAATCTAGTTAAAATGATTAGAAATAATTTTTAGATCAAATTGGTGTGAATCACATAATGAAATATGCTTTCTTGTTGTTATTATTGATAAAAGAATGAGAAGACAAGATGTCTATATTTATATCTTTCTGTCAAATGGTCAATTTTTCAGATCAGGATTTTCCTAATCATTTTAGACTGCTTAACATGTTTTTCACAATATTTATAAATATATGGAATAATAATGATGATGAATTGATGGCACCGTTTTTTGGGTCCAAATTACGGTCGGATCGATCCGCGGGTTTTACCCGTTTGAGAGGTGTCCGCTCCAACATAATTATGGCCCAACTTTTAATCGGGTCGGGTCTTCCAGCAAGCTTCTTGGGTAAGCCTCCACTGAAAGTTGAATTTATAAGTTTTATCCCGGCGCGCGAAAATTCCAAAATTATAGAGGGAAGGACACCGCGAATATCTAAAAGTTGGATTCTCACTTCCCGATTAGTCATCTGGCTATCAAGCAAAGCTTCTTCGATCTTCCTCGTGTGGTCTCATTTCCAATCGTAAGTTTACTTTTTATTCGTTTTCTCCAAGGTTTTTTTGTAGATCTCACACTGGATCGGAATTAAGTAGATGTTTACTTGATCTGTAAAAGAAATGATTCGGATAGAGTTGTAAGAAATCGACTTATGGAATCGTTGTATTGAGTAGAGAAACCCTAAATTCTGTGATTCATTTGCGCTTCTGATTGCAGCTACCTGAAGATGGGAGATGAAACGGTTGATGTTATCGAAGCCAAGTACATCTCTGGTCTCAGCACCGTAATGGTTGCCACAATCCAGGAAGCCAAGGACAGAATATCTCAGATCGAGTACATATTTTGTAGCCAGTTATTCCCAAACTTTCAATCCAAATCCAAAGCCTTCGAAAAGGTTTATTCAGATGCTCGTCTAGCTGCTTCTGATTCCTTGAAAGAGAGAGAGAAAGCCCTGTCATCCCAGATCGAGGAGCTTAAGCTAGAGAATCAACACATTAAGTCTGAGAATCAGGCCTTGATCAAGGACAAGGAGAAGCTATCTAAAGATCTCGATAAACTTGTTTCTATGCCTTTGAGACTGAAGAATCTAGAAGACTACATTGCTCATTTGAAATTGAAGTCGAAGAATAGGTCTAACCAAGTTCAGCATAGCATAGAACTGCACAGTAGATTAGTCCAGGTTTTACAGGTTAAGGGTTCGGATGTGCTCAGCGAAGATGAGATAAAAATGCTTGTTTCAGAAGTGGAGAGCCTTAAGATAAAGGCAGACTTTCTTCGAGAGGAACTTTCCAAGAAAACATTGGTGACTGAGAATCTGCTGAAGAAATTGGAGTATCTGTCAACAGAAGCCGCAGACAGCGAAAAGAAGTTAAGCAGCCTTGAACAAGAGAAACAAAGGTTGACAACTAGGTTGCAGGTTTTTGAGGAGAATGTCGGTATACTAGAAGAGCTGCTAAGGCAGAAAACTGATGAGCTTGAGGAAGGAAGGACGGCTCTTGAGGTTTTGCAGGGTAAACTCAACTTGACAGAGAGGCAAATGTTAGAGTGTAAACAAAAGATTGCAGATCATGAGAAAGAAAAGACTGTGGTTATAGGGAAAGCAAAGGCTTCTGGGGAAGAACTTGGTGATACGAATATGCAGGTCAAATATGGAAGCTACTTGGCTGACTTAGAAGCTTTACGTTGCCAGAGTGAGGAGAAATCATTTGAGTTAGCTACGGAGATAAAGAAAAGAAAAGATACCCTCAGTGCTTACAAAAAGCTGAAGTCCCAATATAATTTTCTCTGCAAAAGGTTCGGTCTCACTACTGACAGTGCTCTTCACCAAAGCCACCTTCAGGATGAGACTAACCAAATGGAACAACATGAGAAACCAGCCATCTCAAGTTGTAAGTTATAGCAGTCTCTGGCTCTACTTTTAACTACAACTCTCGTGTTAAATTACTTGCTTATATTCAGTCATATGATTCAGCTGCAGGTTTCTTGTTGGCATTAGTAATCTCATCCAGCTTGTTTTCTTCTCATTCTATTACAGCTCTTGAAAGTAAACACTCAGAAACTGCTGAAGGAGCAGACAAAGTGAGAATTGGTACTGGCTCGAGTAACAACTGTGAGAAAGATAGTATAATCAAAACGGTGCAGACACCGGTTATTTCCATTTCACCCATTGTGCGGTCATCTGGTGTTAGAAATGACCCTTGTGGTGCAAAATCTCTACAGCTAAGCGGATTAAAGCGCCCAGCTTCCATTTGGAGAGACACAAGGTCTAGGCAATCCCCTGGAGGCCATGATCCTCATGATGATTTTCTAGACACTCCCATTGAGAATGTCAAAAGGGTCGCTGGGGAAGGAAAACATGTTCAGAATGTTGATAAGAAAGATGATTCAGACGAGGAGACACAGGACATGAATCCTAAACCGAGTCCATCAAGGCAGCGAATTCAAGTTGCAGAAATGAGTAAAAAAGGTTTCAAGCATGTGGAATCTGTTAGGAGAAAAGCTGAGAGGGAGAATTTGAAAGGGATAGAGTGTAAGCAATGCAAGAAATTCTACGATGCTGTTCATCCTGAGAATGAAGGAAATGGTAAAAGCTTGAGATGTGAGCATCATGAAGGTGTGTCGAGGCATCGTTACAAATACGCTCCTCCAATGACTCCTGAAGGATTTTGGAACATCGGGTTTGAATCCGAAATGTGATTCTGTATTTGACATTCTTTCGATGTTATGTTTGGTTCTTTATACAGGAAGACTATACTAAGAATTTTTATATGCTCTCTAGAAGAATATACGTATATTTGTCTCACATTAAAACCAAAAGAAAAGAACAAAAGTTATTCTCTGCTCTCTAGAAGAAAATCGCAACTAAACTCTTCTAATCAACACAAACACATTTATGCTACTAAGTACTTCGAATCATGGCAGCCATCTGAAGTCCATTCAACTGTATAACTATGTAGTGACATAAAATTATGTTTGACAACACAAAAACATCATTCTACAAAATGTTTGAAAATTATCATGCGGTGTAAGTTAGAAAAATGTGTGCACAAAAAATAAAATCTGTTCTATTAATCCACTAATTTTCTTTTTAGTTCGTAAAGTATCAATCAATTAAATTCTCACCATTTTACTTTTTAGTTTTAATAGAAAACAACTTTGAAAAATATGAAAAAATAACTTTGAAACTTTTTGGGGCCTTACTATAATTAAAAGAAACGTTAGGTGTCGGATTGAAATAACACGGGGCCTCCTACGTGTATATATATATATATATATATATTATCAGACGAACGACAAATCAACTTTCTGATTCCGATTCAATCCCTCCGATCATTGGCCTCCCGTTCCCGACGATTTTTGAGCGGAAATCGGCGCAGGTGACAAGATCGCTTTTTCTGTTTTCTTTGTGTTATAATTAATTGTAGATCTTAATTTTATTATTTTCGTTTGCTTCCGACTCGATTGATTGTTGTAGCCTAGGTTTTCCTGCCCCCCTGCAGTTTTTTATTTTCTCGCTCTTAGTTTGATTCTGGGTTTTTTTGGTTAATTCTGAGGCTTGATTTTTGAGATTTTTAAATTTGATTTTCCACCACTAGTTGCCTTCATCTTGATATCCTAGACGTTTGATAGATATGATTTTGCTTTTGCTAATTCGATGGAATCCAGGACGATTGTGCGCCTTAAGTATTTTCTTCTATTGAATCCTATCAGAAGAATTAGTTTGCTCTTGTATTTTTCTTTTATCGCAATTTCCTTAAGAATTTAAAGGGAGCTTAAAGTGGTTTCTAAATTAGTTTGAGAGCTTATCTGTCGAACAGTGACTTCCATATAGCTATTGCACTTGGCTCGTTCGTTGGCAATGGAAAAAGGAGCACCTCCTAGCATCTTTGTGAATGATGGGTCGTTCATGGAAAGATTTAGACAGCTTCAACAGGAGAAAGATAAAGAGAAGGATAAGGTTCCCCATGTAGATGATTCTAAGCCTGTGAAGATAATATCTGGGATTTCAAATCCAAAGCCTTCTGTTAGTAAAAGTTCCATTGGATTAAAGTCCAATGATTCTCAGAAAAAAGGTGGTAAGCTTGCTTTCAGCTTGAAACAAAAGTCTAAGCTTCTCGCACCTCCTGTAAAGCTTGGTACAGAAGATGATGAGGATGAGGGGGATACGAACATTGATCAAGGCTTTGGATCTGCAAAGCGTCAAAAGTTAGAGCAGGGAGACACATCCGTAAAGTCAACCAAACTGTCAGATGTTGGTAATGACTGTTTATATAAATATATCTGTGTTTGAGTGGGTCTCTCTGGAAGTCTCTGCGATGGTTCTACTTGTCTTGCTGTTTTATGGTTCCATGTCCTCGTAAGGTGTTTTCTGTTCTGTTTACTAAGTGCTCAGGAACAATTATGCCATATGATGTTTAGAGTGCCGACTTTCGTGTTCGTTGAATGTCTTTATTGATGAATATGTGTCTTTTCTAAAATGAGGTAGGCCTATTAGTCCTAAGAAGTCAGAAGCCCATGTTCCTGTTATTGTATGTCTTTATTGGTCAGGCTACAATTTTCTCTTGAATTGAGAGGAGAAAACAGTCAAGAGATTTAATTGTCTGCTTAAATGCAGTGTCTTCCTTAACCAACAATCCAATTGCTGGAAAGATTTGGATTATCTGCCACGACTGCTACAAGAGTGATTTGCATTCGTTGTTCATGGACTCAGTATTAATCAGTTTTATAAGTGATGTGCAGCACCACCTTCGCCCAGTGATCCTACTGTGAAGAAAGTTGCTGATAAACTAGCAAGCTTTGTTGCTAAGCATGGAAGGCCATTTGAGCATATTACACGGCAGAAGAATCCTGGGGATACACCATTTAAGTATGTATATCATTTCTTTTGGAGCATCTACAGTTTAATGTTTCTGGATTCGCTCTTTTATACACATACTAAGTTGGTACTTGGGCTTTCTTGGGGGTTTGTTGGCCTTATGTATCGTGTGTCCTGTTTTCCAACCAGATTTCTTTTCGATGAGAGCTGTGCGGAGTACAAGTACTATGCATTCAGGCTGTCTGAAGAGGAAAAATCTATCTCACAAACCAAGGAATCTGGTGTACTTCACAGTGGTAATTGTTACACCATACCTTTGTGTTTATATAGGCCAAAAGTCATGCAACTGGTTTTCTTTATTTTATTTATATATTTCAGAATATGTTTAGCTGAGCATGTGCAAGGAATATATGTCTCATTTCTTTTTTCCAAACAATATCAAGAATTATCTATAATATGAATTTATATATGTTCTGTAGCATATGGTATAATGTGAGGCTGCTTGTTCGGCTAACATATCTTGGTGTATTCTTAATGCTGGTTTCCTTCGTTTTATCTTTCCAGGTGATGCTGGCCCGCGGACGTCCACAACATCAATCACTTCGCAAAAACCAGCTCAGCAACAAACAGGTTATCAGATCCCTGCTTCAGCTCTCTATGATGCTCCTGAGGAACCTGGAGCTTCCTCTAGATCTGCTCAGGCATCAATTCCAAGACCTAGCAACAGTATGTCAGTTAGCCTTTTATCTGCCTAGGTTCCCTCTTATTATTGGCATCTAGCTTTGATTGTGGGTTACGTATGTCTAAGTTGCAGGTGACTCCTATAGTGCGTCGAGGGGTGCAGACCCTATATCTATGATGGAGTTTTACATGAAGAAGGCTGCCCAAGAAGAGAAGATGAGACGTCCTAGGCAGTCAAAAGATGAAATGCCTCCGCCAGCTTCACTTCAAGGCCCATCTGGTGAGAATGAATCCTATTTCTATTTCTGGTTTTAGGCAGCTGTGATGTCTTATCGCGCAACCACATTTGATTTCAGCAACTCCCTCCACAGACCCTGGAAAAAGAGGTCACCACATGGGTGATTATATCCCACTTGAGGAGCTAGATAAGTTCCTTGCAAAGTGTAACGATGCAGCTGCACAAAAAGCCACAAAGGAGGCAGCTGAGAAGGCTAAGATTCAAGCAGATAATGTCGGACATAAGCTTTTGTCAAAAATGGGTTGGAAAGAAGGTGCTTACTTGCCTCGCTCTATCTGTAAACTTGTGCCGTTGTTTCTTTCTGTATCTTGTGCCTTTATGGAGACAAGGAGCTTAGAAAATTGGAGGAGTGGATTACAGGTGAAGGTATAGGAAGCTCCAGAAAGGGTATGGCAGATCCTTTAATGGCAGGCGATGTAAAGACAAACAACTTGGGAGTTGGTGCTTCTGCTCCAGGAGAGGTTAAGCCTGAGGATGATATATACGAGCAGTACAAGAAGCGAATGATGCTGGGTTACAAACACAGACCCAATCCACTGGTACCTTTGCCTATCTTTTAGCTCCATTCTTTTTGTACTAGCAATTCTATACTCATCTTTTGTCTCAATTGCTTCTACAGGGGAATCCCAGGAAGGCGTATTACTAAGAATCAATCAGCGTGATGTGCACAATCATGAGCTATCTCCCACCCCACCCAGCCCAGGCTGAGCTTTGCTTTTCTATTAAAAATAACGTTCAAGTTTTTAGATTGCTGATAAATTGAATTGTTGGTATGGGTTGGATTTGTTTTCTTCCCCCTAAGAAAATTCCTGTGTGCAAAAAGAGCTGTATCAGTTGGGATACAGTGGATCTGTTGTTTTGAAATGACTTGAGATTTCGATTTGATTCTCATATTTTTATTAATGTTTTGATAATACACTAAACAGCGTATTTATTAGAGTGAAAGGTAAATGAGGGAAAAGAAAACAGATAAATGATAGGTCGGTCCTAGACTCCTAGTTAATGACATCGCAGGGAGGGAAATTAGCAGAGCATCTCTGAGGAAGCTGAAGAGCCATGGAGCGGTCAATGCCAGAGAGTGGAGGCCCATTGGCAAGAAGGCAAAGACAAGGACGGCCAAGTGTGACAACGGCAGAGCAACACGACTCGGTCGGTGGGATGGGACTGAAAGGAGCCACTGCTGCTCTACACGGTATCAGCTGCACCAGCGCCGAGAAGAATGTTCTGCTGCATCCTCCCACTTCTTCCTCAGGTAACATCGGTGGAGGTGGTTGATGGTCCTCTTGCTGTGCAGTGACTATGGTAAGAACCGTTATGGTCATGAGCAGTGCCATTGCTAACCCAACACTCATGGCTTTCATCATCATGTAAACAGTAAAAGTAATGATATGATGCATGATGCAAAGGGATGATGCTTCTTTATATATACATATACTATATGAAGAAGGGTTGTCATGTCATGCCGTTCCACACCTCTCTCCTACCTCACAACCAAATAGCCCCACGGTTACTCCGTGGGCTTCCCACTCTTTATAGAGCTTTAGTCTTCGATCAAGCTCACAAAATTTACAACATCCAAAAAACCAAACTGATGACAACTTGCGTTCTTTAGTTAATACACTTATACGGTTCACTGGTGATATTAGGTATAAGACGGTAAAAAGTTGTTAACCAGTAAGTGACGGTTATGTTTATCTACGATAAAAAAGAAAACACGTAAATTTAGTAGCAAGATAAGAGATTGGGGGTATAGAACAATAAAACATTACTGTATATTTTAGGGGACTGAATGGTAAGTTCGTAAAAAGATGTTAAGATACAAGAATTGGAAATAAAATTTAAAAAACAGTTATAAAGACTATAGACATGCCGAAAAAAATGAAAAGAAAAAAGTTTAAATTAAGTATGCCGTCTAGGCCAGGGTAAAATATCCGAAACCGAACCGAATCGAATAGTTAAAAATACCCGAATGATTTCTCTTATTAAATATTTTGGGTACCCGAACCAAACCGATATATTTTGGGTACCCGAACCGAACCGAACTGAACGGGTACACGAAATACAATTATATATCTAAAAATACTATGTATCTTTAGTTTTGAAATAACCAAAATATTCAAAATTACAATTATAAACCGTATATATATTAGTTATGTTTAGACCGAAATAACCAAAATACTCGAAATATTCGAAAATCTTTAGTTATATTTGTCAAAATTAAATAATTTTTGCAAAATTTAACCAAATTTTATTTAAATTAAACAATTTTTTTATAGTTTTTTTGAGAATTGGGATAAATTTTGGGTACCCGAAACCCGATCCGAACCCGGGCGGAACCGAACCGAACCCGATCCAAAAATAGAAATACCCGAATGGGTTCTAGACTTCTAAAATTTGGGTACCCGAAACCCGAAAGAACCGACCGAACCCGAACTGACGTCTTTGCTTTGTTGATACAAAACATCTCTTTACCGGTTAGGGCATAATCCGCTTTATCAATATGATACTATATCAATACTATAATGTGGCTAATATGCTATGTTTCATTAGTTGTATATAAACATGTATGTACATTTAGAAAGCAAAAGATACTCGTAATCAAAAGTTCGTACTCATATACGTGTACGTGAAAAGGATACTTTTATATGCTTACTTAAAAGCCTTACAGACTGTAATAGATACACCAGAAAACTTTGTAAAGCGGAACGGATTAAGACTAATCATATTAAAGATCACATACTTAAGTTAAGTGAGCTGGCCCCGCCCCAGACTAAATGAGACGGGTCTAGTCCGCATTGACACCTTGTTTCTCGTAGCCATCCCATATTATATTGTGGTCACTGAATAAGTGTGTCATCTAAACTTGCTTAATTTCAGATGATTTGCAATATATTGTGCATCATTCCCGCGTTAAAAAGAAAAGCCCAGAAAAGGCCCAACAAATAAAGCCCAAAGGGAGTGATTGGTTCTCTCTCTCTCTGTCTCCTACTAACTCAGCTCTAAGACATAGGAGTCAGAAAATCATCAGCCGCCTCTTTCACTTCAACCCTGCTTAAACCTCATCTCTTTCCTACTCCGCCGCTCTCTCCGTCGTCGCCGCCGCCATCCCATTCAAGGTAATTCACACTTATCCCCTTCAGATCCTCTACTAAACCCTTTATTAGTCTTGCTAATGGTCTTTCTCCATCTCGCCGTTGAATTTATATCCGCGACTTTTTCCCCTTTTTGGATTGTATTGCTCCTTTTTCTCTGTTTCCATAAAATGAATGAGATTCTCTAATTCAATCATTTCTGCATCGTTTCTTCGATCCTTTGCTTTTGCACTTCCTCTTAACCTCTCTCTCTCTCTCGTTCCTTCTCACTAGGCGAAATGGCTGGGAAGTCGAACAAATCGAAGGCCAAGAGAGCGGCTCAGAGCTCTGCCGCCAATCCCACTGAGCCTGCCCTTCAGTCCGATGCTCCTGCTTCTGCTCCTGCTCCCGATAATGGAACCGTCAATGCTGTTGAAGCTGCCGTGCCGGAAGCCAATCAAATTCCTCCTCCGCTTCCTAAGGCTGACGAAAGCGAATCGCAAGTAGAAAATAACGATGCACAACCCAAGCAAGGTTAGCTCTTATGCGTTTTCTATGAAGCACCCAGTTTATATATTATATCTCAATTTGATATGTTTGGTTTTCTCCTGTGTATTGCTCTAAGCGTTTGATATTCTTGACTTCACAGGTGAACTTCGTCTTTACCCTGTCGCTGTCAAAACACAAAGTGGGGGTAAAATGGAGCTTCAGGTGAGTTCGTTTTTTTGTTTTCCTTATATACTATTAGTTCGGTCTTAGAAATTCACATATATTTTCGATTCCTTCAGTGATCTATGCCCTCTATATATTTCTTATATAGCATTACCTCTATTTTTTTTTATTTATATATTGGTTTGAGTTACTGAATCAGTCCAATGGATCTGTTTTGCAGTTAAACCCTGGAGACTCAGTGATGGACATTAGGCAATTCCTCCTCGATGCACCAGAGACGTGTTATTTCACGTGCTACGAGTTGTTGCTCCGCAATAAGGATGGGGAGACTCACCATCTGGAAGATTACAATGAAATCTCTGAAGTAGCTGACATCACCACTGGTGGTTGCTCCTTGGAAATGGTTGCAGGTATGCTAAGACCGTTTTTCTCTCATTTCTTATAGGTTGAAATTAATTGCTGACAGTTGACTTGATTGATATGTATCTTTCTACAGCGTTATATGATGACAGATCGATCAGGGCTCATGTTCACCGTGCTAGAGATCTCCTCTCACTTTCGACACTCCATTCTTCCCTATCAACAACGCTTGCCTTGCAATATGACGCAGCACTGAACAAAGTTCAGAATCCTGGAGGTTTCAGATTTAAATCTTTCTCTAGATGGTGTTTTGCTTTAATAGTCTTGCGTTTCCACAGTTAAGAGTATAATCCTTGCTTCTTTTGTGAAACAGACAAACCAAAATCTAACGGCCCGGAGCTCGAATGTCTGGGTTTCATGGAAGATGTACCTAGCTCTCTCAGGAAGTTGATAAATTCTCCATCGGAAGAGATCAAGTGTGTGGAGAGCATTGTGTTCTCATCTTTCAATCCTCCTCCAAGCCACAGAAGGTATAAATCAGCTGCTTTTGACAATTTGTAGAGTTATAAGTTTATTATTTATGTTATCTCATGAATTATTTTGTGACAGGCTTGTAGGAGACTTAATTTATTTGGATGTTGTGACACTGGAAGGAAACAGATACTGCATTACGGGTACCACAAAGGCGTTCTACGTTAATTCTAGCTTAGGGAATGTTCTCGATCCAAGGCCGAGTAAATCTGGGTTCGAAACATCTACTCTTATTGGATTATTGCAAAAACTTAGCTCTAAGTTTAAAAAAGGTGGGAACCAGTATACATGTGATTCTTCTTAGTTTATTTATTTATCTTTTCTATGACTTGATAGTTAGCATTCAATTTGTTAATTATCTTCTATTTTTCCTTTGACATCAAAGCTTTCCGCGAGGTCATGGAAAAGAAAGCCTCTGCACATCCCTTCGAAAATGTTCAATCGCTTTTGCCACCACACTCATGGCTAAGATCATATCCTGTTCCTGGTGAGTTTGACTTTAATAGCATTTGAGTCCGTAATCAACTTTGCACAGATGGAACTTGTGCTTTTGCGTGCTGCACCGTTATATGCTTTAGTAGATTGGCTCTACCCTTTTGAGGCTAGCTCAACTGGTTCTTTTAGTGGTCGTTTCTCCACATTTCCAGTTATAAGGACTGATAATGGTTCTGAGATATTAACATGGCACCCAGAGGAGTAGCGCGGTTGCGTTGAAAAAAATCCTGATTGAAAAGAAAGCTTTGCGTTGATCGTAATTTCATAATATGTAATAGATCCTTGATGTCCCTTTCTTGTCTGCGTCGCTTTGTGACTGCATCTTAAGGTCCAAGTCATAATTCGCTCTAGGATATTCATTTTGATATTTTTTGTCCAGCTAATTTATGTAAATTAATATATTGGTAATTTGTTGTAAAAATCGTTGCTTGTTTTTTTACTACATACTCATTTTCTATTTTATATATTGACATGCACTTCTGCTTACAACTATTGATGTATGAAAAGAGAAGTTTCTGTTTGTATGGGGTTGATATACATGGAAATTCAAAATAAATCCGCCGTTGCTCCCCATTTCCACAAAAATACAGTCAAAATAAGATTCATTTCTATTATATCTGAGCATAAGCTCTTGTATCTGGCTCAGATCACAAGCGTGATGCAGCGAGAGCGGAAGAAGCACTGACCATTTCCTATGGTAGTGAGCTTATTGGTATGCAAAGAGATTGGAATGAAGAGTTGCAATCTTGCAGGGAGTTTCCTCACACTACTCCTCAGGAGAGGTACATGTGATATTTGACTACAGTGATTTTTTGGTAGCGTGAAATTTTTTCTTTTGGAAACCTGTTGTTACTTTTGTAGTTTGCTTCATACTGAAAATTTCCTTCTTTGCAGGATCTTACGTGACAGGGCTCTTTACAAAGTGTCTTCTGACTTTGTCGATGCGGCGGTTAATGGAGCAATCGGTGTAATCAGCCGATGTATACCACCCATAAATCCAACTGATCCAGAGTGTCTGCACATGTCAGTGTTAATCCTTTGGCCTTTATCTTTGATTCTCTACTGTCAACTCATGTTTTTTTTTGTTTTTAGCTCATTGTTGCCATGAAATTTTGTCGGTTGAATGATTCTCTTTTTGCTAAAACATGGATAAACGACTTGGAGCGTTTAGATGTTTACATGTTTTTTTTTTTTTTGCATCAACGTCTCAAATTTGAACACTTGTTATTGTTCCACTGTTGTAGGTATGTGCACAACAATATCTTTTTCAGTTTTGCTGTTGATGCCGACATTGAACAGCTATCCAAGAAACGTCCATCAAATAATCTTTTGGTGACTGAGAAAGTGTCCTCATCAGAAAAGCTTCCATGCACAGAAGGAACCTGCGATGGAGAACATAACGCAGAGCTTAACAGCTGTAATGAGGCGCCTCTTGTTGAAAATGAGCAGGCAACGTATGCATCTGCAAACAACGACTTAAAAGGCACAAAGTTATATCAAGAAGCAGATGTCCCAGGCTTATATAATCTGGCAATGGCCATTATTGATTACAGAGGTCATAGGGTTGTTGCTCAGGTTTGTACTAATACTGGAACTGCGAAGTCCTTTTTCTTGAGATCATCTGTATCTTGCTTGTGTATATTTTAATTGCTTGCAATTTCTTTCATGTATGTTCTAGAGTGTTCTACCAGGCATCCTTCAAGGGGATAAATCAGATGCGCTTTTGTATGGTTCAGTCGATAATGGCAAGAAAATATGCTGGAATGAAGATTTTCATGCTAAGGTAAATGGATATAATCTGTCTTGCTGTTGGATTTTGTAGGCACTAATGTGATAGTTCTACTACTGATCCATCTGTACCATATTATTATATATAATTAATTATATGACTGCGTTTGTCCTAGCAGAACTCTTTATCCCAGATTTATTCCTTCTTCAGGTGCTAGAGGCTGCAAAGCTTCTTCATATAAAGGAGCATGCTGTTATTGATGCTTCCGAAAATGTCTTCAAGTTAGCTGCACCAGTAGAGTGCAAGGGGATTGTTGGGAGTGATAACAGGCATTATCTTTTGGACTTGATGAGAGTGACGCCTCGTGATGCCAATTATACGGGTCCAGAGTCACGCTTTTGTGTCCTAAGACCAGAAATGATCACATCATTTTGCCAGGTGCATATTCTTTATTCCTTAGAAAGATTTTCCTTTGAGTTTTCCTTTGACAATATACTTTCATGATGAAGGTCCAATCTGTGGAAAAATCAAAATGTAAAACCAAGACTGGTGAAGGGGCGGATATTGTTTCTGATCCTTCTGATGCTAGTGTTGATACTTCTAAAACTGGTGATGAATTGATCCCTGGAGAGGAAAACGGAGCTTCAACTTATGAGGTATGTGCTTCCCTCGTTGAATGTTTGTCATGTGAAAAAGCAGACAGCCAAAATACGAAGTAGGATTGGCCTCTGTTACAATGATGAAAATAACTACTTCATTTATATGCTAATACAATTGAACTCGGAGGTTCAATCCTCTTTTGTTTTTGCGCTGAGATTTTTTTCCCATCCTTGCTTGCTAATGCTGAATAGAAATGTATGTGAACAGATGCAACTGAGTTAAAGGAAATTGTAATTGCTGATATCTATGAGTTTATTGCAGAAAACTGTTACAGAAAAGCAAAATACCAGTGCCCACAATTCTACAGCTGGATCTTCTGAAAGTTCCAAATCATGTGATGAAATAGCATTTAACCCCAATGTCTTCACTGACTTCACATTAGGTGGCACACAAGAGGTAGGCTATGTTGCTTATAAGTGATTTGTTTTCAGATCATTTCTTGATATTTATTTAACTAATTGGATGCTTTTTTTTTTGGGTTAACCAGGAGATAGCTGCTGATGAAGAAAATGTGAAGAAAGTTAGCTCATACCTTGTGGATGTGGTACTTCCAAAATTTATAGAAGATCTTTGCACTCTTGAAGTTTCCCCAATGGATGGTCAGACTTTGACTGAAGCACTCCATGCTCATGGTGTTAATGTTCGTTACATTGGAAGAGTAAGTTCGTCACCTATCATTATCATTTTATTAGATTTCTCCATGGTTTACTTTATTAACAATGGCTGTACATGACCATACATGACCAGGTTGCTAATGGGGTGAAGCATTTGCCTCATTTGTGGGATCTCTGTTTGAATGAGATTACAGTTAGATCCGCCAAGCACATTCTCAAGGTAATTATAAAGATTGTAAAAATCATACCACAATAAACATGGTCGAACAAGAGTTATAGTCTCAGTGGACAAGCTCGTATATTGTGGTATATGCAGGACATTCTAAGAGAAATAGAGGATCACGATATTGGAGCAGCAGTGTCACATTTCCTTAATTGTTTCTTCGGAAACTATATAGCTGCTGGGGGAAAAGCCAGCACCAACAAGAAGGTTTGTGTGCACTATCAGAGTTTGTCTATCTATAGTTCCATGTTTGTTCTTCTTGAATTATGCTATTTAAGTCTTTTAGAGCAGTCTATAAATGTTCATGAAACAAATCATAATTATTGTTTCTGATTTGTACAAGGTACAATACTAACCCTTGAATTTGGGTTTCTGATTTGTACAAGGTACAATACTAACCCTTGAATTTGGACAGGATCAATCTATCACCAAAAAGGGTCAAGGAAGAGGGAAAGGAAAAGCTTCGGCAAAGAAAAGTCTTTCATCGTATATGATGGTTGACTCCAACATTCTATGGTCTGACATTCAGGAATTTGCCAAAGCCAAGTATGAGGTATGATAATCATGATCAAATTAAACTTATTTTATTGATTGTCTATTACCTGAAGCTAATGTGATCTTATTTTCAGTTTGAGTTGCCCGAGCTGTCAAGAACTACAGCTAAGAAAATACCTGTTCTCCGTAACCTTTGCCAAAAGGTAATTATAGAGACACACTATCTTGTTCCTTCAGAAATTAGTTACTAATGCCAATTAATCATTGATATTAACCGTTATTTTTCTGTTAACAGGTTGGTATTAGTGTTGCTGCTCGCAAATACGACTTTGGTGCGACTTCGCCTTTTGATGCATCAGATGTATTGGATCTTCGGGCTGTTATTAAGCATTCTGTCCCTGTGTGCTCTGAGGCTAAAAATCTCGTTGAGATGGGGAAGGTCCAACTGGCTGAGGTAGTTCTGCTATTTCACATTAGTTGTTTTAGTTTCCGCCTGTTACATCATGTTGGGCCCTTGTCTTAATAAAATGATTAATCTCTTCTTGTAGGGCATGCTTAGTGAATCGTACACGTTTTTTTCAGAGGCGTTTTCAATACTTCAACAGGTTACTGGTCCAATGCACAGGGAAGTCGCAAACTGCTGCAGGTGACTGGTCTAATGCTGTTCCACTGATCAATAGATTTGATTTTTGTTATTATCTAATGATTTCTGTTTCAGTTGCCTAAGTTTTTTTGTCTTCCTTCGCTTTTCAGGTACCTGGCCATGGTTTTGTACCATGCAGGAGATATGGCTGGTGCCATAATGCAGCAACACAAGGAACTAATCATAAATGAACGATGCCTTGGTTTGGACCATCCTGATACTGCTCACAGGTATCAACTATTTTCCTTTTATTTTAATACTGTAACTTGATCTGAGTTGGAAACTAATAAACTGTCAGCATCTAACTTGCTTCAAATATTCTGGACGAGACATATTTTACTAACCTAAAGTGAATGTAGTAACTCGTCCTCAATTCGTCAGAAGTAGTACTCCAGTTGATTGACATTTCGAAGTCAGGACTTGCAGTGCGCTCCTGTTCTTTTCTTTGGTTTGATATATGCCACTTACTTGGGGTATCTGAACTACAGCTATGGCAATATGGCTCTTTTCTACCATGGACTTAATCAGACAGAACTTGCTCTACAGAACATGGGCCGTGCCTTGCTATTACTTGGCCTTTCTTCTGGCCCAGATCATCCAGATGTTGCAGCCACATTCATAAATGTTGCCATGATGTATCAAGATATGGGCAAAATGGACACAGCTCTACGTTATCTTCAAGACGCTTTGAAGAAAAATGAGAGACTTCTTGGTCCTGAACACATTCAGACTGCAGTATGCTACCACGCTCTTGCGATTGCGTGCAACAGTATGGGTTTATTCAAGCTCTCACACCAGGTATTACAACTTCTATAAGGCTTCTGAATCCTCTACTTTGCCTCATCTTTTGAAGCAACTGTTTTGTTTTGGTCAGCATGAGAAGAAAACCTATGATATACTTGTCAAACAATTGGGAGACGATGATTCCAGGACAAAAGACTCTCAAAATTGGATGAAGACGTTTGAGATGCGTGAGCTTCAGGTTTGTGCAACGATAATGACCGAGGAGTACGTCTTTATATATGTAGACATTCTCTTTATATTTCTCAAATTTCTGGTTGGCTTTTGCATCAGAAAAATGCACAAAAGCAGAAAGGACATGCAGCCAATGCGGCCAACACGCAAAAGGCTATCGATCTCTTGAAGGTATCTCACTTGCAGTTTAGTTTCGGGCGTATTTTTGCTGAAAAATCACCAAATTGTTTATAGATGATGTTATAGAGTTGAAAATAACATTTTTTGGTATAATTAGGCTCTTCCCCCATATATTAATGAAAATGTTTTCCTGATTGGTATGTAACAGGCACGTCCAGACCTGATAGAGGCGTTCCAAAACGCAGCAGCTACTGAGAGGACTAATGCAATGAATACGGCTGTCCTCGGGGAGGCTCAACCTCGGGGCAGAGGTTTTGATGAAAGAGCAGCTCGTGCCGCAGCTGAAGTTAGGAAGAAAGCAGCTGCCAAAGGGCTATTGGTTCGTCCCCACGGTGGTGTTCCAGTTCAAGCTATTCCACCGCTCTCTCAAGTGATCAATTCAGGAATCGCAGATTCTTCTAAGAAAATTGGGGAAAATGGGGAGGCAAAAGTAGAAGAGAAGAAAGCATCCTCTGAAAACGGGAAAACAGCGAACGTTGGTCCTGCAGGATTAGGTACTGGTTTAACATCTTTGGATAGGAAGAAGCAAAAAGCCAGAAAGTAAAACTTAGGAGCTTTGAAGGAAATGGTGCTCGATTCTAAGTAGTGGAGTTGGTTTTGTAACCACTTGCTGATTTCATTGCAGGAGAAGACTTTTTGTACCATAAGCTTCTTCGTTTTGTTCCCATTATGTTTCAACGATTTGGGCAAGTCCCCCTTCCAGCTATGTCTGGTTTTTCCTTTTCTTTTTCCCTCACTTTTATGCGGATGTAATTTTATCCCACAAAAACTTGTATTGATTTCTAGTACACTAGAATAAGCTCACAATTTACGCTTTGATTTAACCACATTTGGTCTTGGCTTCTTGTTTCGGAGGTCTAATACATTATACTCGATTGTTCCTAGTTGTGGATTGGATATGGTTACATCAACAAAGGAACCCTATGAGAAATTTGCTCGTGTAACTACCATTTTGAAATTGGATGAACATCGCTTGTGTTCGTCTACCACCAAGATGAGGTCCACATGTGGTCTACAAGGATGACCAAACCTGCGGTTTAGCTGAAGGATCAACCAATTGAAGGTTAAACTCACCACGGTTAAGGTTAACCCGCCAAATCCGGGGACGGACCTAAAGCACAAACATTCTGTGCAGGTTTTAAAATGGGCCGAATCAGTCTGTCCCATTATACCATTCTTTTACTTTAGTTAGCCCAAACTTTGAAGGCTCGATTAGGCCCAATTTTTCAAGGAGATGAGGAAGTGAGGGACGGCTTATGGATAATGTTGATATCACAACACCTTCTTCTTCCTTCCCCATCGATACCTTTGATTCTCTCCGACAATGGCTACTTTCCTCACAGCTGTTGTTTCAATCAAACCTACAGTCTTCTCATTCCTGTCCGAATCCTCCACCAATGTATTCTCCCTCAAACCATTTCCTTCTCTCGCCGGAACCATGTCCATCTCCATCTCCCTTCCACGGAGCTCTAGGATGAGATTCATTCCTCATGCCGTGTTGGAGACGGAAGAAAAAGCCGCTTTGGACCCTAATTTGGAATCCTCCAGGCGTGTCTACATCGGAAACATACCCAGAACGGTGGACAATGAGCAGCTCACCAAAATCGTTGAAGAACACGGCGCCGTTGAAAAAGTTCAGGTTCTCGTTGCCACACTTATTACTTCCATAGTAATAGTTAGTTAGTTTCTCATCAAGATTTTGTGAATTTTTCCATCAGGTGATGTATGATAAGTATTCAGGACGAAGCCGTCGATTTGGATTCGCTACAATGAAATCAGTTGAAGATGCCAATGCTGTGACTGAGAAATTGAATGGCAGTGTGAGTTTTTTTTTTAAACCCTAATTTGCTTCTTCGTTCACCCTTTTTAGGTTCTGAAAAAATAATGACAAAGCTTTGTTGCTTTCTCAGAGCATTGAAGGGCGTGAGGTAAAGGTTAACATCACAGAGAAACCTATAGCATCATCATCTCCTGATTTATCGCTGCTTCAGTCTGAAGATTCGGCATTTGTAGATAGTCCTTACAAAGTGTATGTAGGAAATCTAGCAAAGACTGTTACAAAAGAGATGCTTGAGAATTTGTTTTCAGAGAAAGGGAAAGTTGTAAGTGCCAAGGTCTCAAGAGTACCCGGAACTTCGAAATCCACCGGGTTTGGATTTGTAACGTTTTCTTCACAAGAAGATGTGGAAGCTGCCATTTTGGCTCTTAACAACTCTGTAAGTATCTCAATCTTCACTTATAAGATACAGTTTTGCAGAATTTTTTTATTCTTTTTTTTCTTTCTCATTTTGAGGTTTAAACTTGCAGTTGCTGGAAGGACAGAAGATTCGGGTGAATAAGGCCTAGTGTAACACGAGCCTTTTGGCATCATAGGAACTTGAAAAGAAACGGTTTTGAGGAGTTTGTAATGCAAACATTGTATTATCATCTTGTATTCATTTTAAGTTGAGAAATGAAAGCTAAACTATCAAGTTTATAACTTTGATGAGAAAATACACAAACTTGTACTAATGGGAAACAAAGCGAAAACAAAAATCAAAAGCAGAGGTTTTCCTTTGGCAAATTTGTAATTTTCTCCCAACCATCCAATAGGCTTTTATTTAAATAATTTTAATAATCTTTCCAGCAATAAAACTTTGTTTCCTAAAATCAGAGATGAAATGAGATAAGATGCGCGATGCTTAGCTTGCAGTGTCCATCTCCTTTCTTCTTCTCCGGCCAAAATCGGAGCACCAATTTCTGCTCAACGTCTCCGTCTCGTGCAGCCGCCGACTTCGCTGCTTCTCCTTCGACGCTAATCTCTCGCCGCCTTATCCTTCTCCGTCACGCTCACAGTTCCTGGGACCATCTTTCCCTCAGAGGTACTCTTCTCTCTTTCTCTTCTTATTCGCTCCTGAAAATCCCAAATCAAATCTTCCTTTATCTCTCTCAATGGATAGACCATGATCGTCCTCTAACTAAAGCCGGACAAGCCGATGCTGCCAAAGTTGCTCAAATCCTCTCCACACTTGGTTGGCTTCCCCAACTCATTCTCTCAAGGTGTTCATTCCAAAAACCTCACTTGCTCAATAGTATCAGTTTGGTTTCGTGATTGAGTTAAAAAAAATCATTCATTTCACAGCGACGCGACTCGCACTAGGGAGACACTCAAGTCAATGCAGGCGCAAGTGGATGGGTTTATGGAGGCAAATGTACATTTCGTCCCCAGCTTTTACTCCATTGCTGCTATGGATGGCCAAACCGCCGATCATCTTCAACAAATTGTCTCCAAATATTCAACCCCTGACATCACCACTGTCATGTTAGTTACTTTTGTTCATCTTCATCTTCATCTTCCTTGTGCTGTGTTATCATTTCTTCTCCCAATTCAGGTGTATGGGGCATAATAAGGGTTGGGAAGAAGCAGCCTCCATGCTCTCTGGAGCTTCCGTCAAGTTGAAAACTTGCAATGCTGCTTTGCTTCAGGCTTTTGGCAACTCCTGGGAAGAAGTTTGTAGATTTTTTGTCTTTCTCATTTTTAAACATTGTTACATTCCGAGCTCGCTGGAACTAATTCTTTCTCGTGGGATCACAGGCTTTTGCACTGGCTGGACCTGGTGGATGGAAACTTGAAGGTGTAGTGGCTCCAGATAGTAGCATCTGTGTGTAAGAGACTGGAGCTATCAAAAGCTTCCCTTTTTCTCATGGTTGCTTTCTTCTCTACACTTGCAGATTCTGCTTACAACTTCCTGGATGTGACACAATATATATAAAAAAGTTGTAAAGTTCCATCCTTGTGTGCATTAAATAGCTAAGCTCAGTTTCTAGCTTCTGGTGATAAACAAAGTAAGAGCAGATTGCATCTCTTTATTGAATGTTTTGCCTTATGTAAGATCCCAGCATCAGGGATATGTTCAAATGCAATCATATTATTTGAATAAAGTGGGGATTTTGCATTTCACTTGATGACTTTTTCCATTGGTGAGACATTTTGTTCATGTTATCATTACACTTGTATCTTCAATCCTCAGAGATTCCATGGGTTATTGCGTCTTGGAGGGCCAATCTTTTTTAAGGCTTTCCATACAACACTATTGCATTTGAACCCTGACCCGAAACCGATCTGCCAAACCTTATCCCCTCTTTTCATCCTCGCCTTGTATTCCAAGTAAGCCAGCTCGTACCATATGCTGCTGCTCGATGTATTCCCAAATCTTTCCAGTGTCCGCCTTGATGCCTCCATATTCTCTTCCGTCAACTTGAGATCCTTCTGAATCTCATCAAGCACTTTCTTACTCGAAGCCAATACGCATATATGTTCAAAAGAAGGCTCAAGACGACCAAGCGTTGTAATGTTTGCTTTGAGTGCACGGCGAGCAACTTCCGTTACATCTCTAGATACATAGAGTCCTTGTTTCCCTTCTCTGTCTTCCCTCAACTCCATGCTCTTGTAACTTGTGTCATCCATGCCTCTATGGGTTCTTACTAGCTGTTTCATTTCACCACTTATAGTATCATCAGTCAAAACAGAGATCAGAGCAAGAGCAAAACAGACTGTTTCTTTGTTATTGTCACCTGCATAAGTTGGTATTTGGATCGCCATCTATCGATACGCCGACTGGAGAGCATAACTGCAGCTGCTCCCATCCGAAAGGAACAATTTGGTGGGAGCAACGTGACGTCATTGCCTGAGTACCAAGTGAAGCTCACTATCTCAGTGCTCACCACCAAAGCGTATGAGCCTTGATGAGCGTTCAAAAGATCTTTGGCTAAATCAATGGCTATGATTCCGGCGCCACATCCCATACCACCAAGATTGTAGCTCTCTGTGTTATGCCTCAGCTTGTAATGGTTAATCACCATTGCTGATAGAGAAGGCGTGGTATTGAGGACTCCGCAGTTTAGCACCAGGATCTTGATATGCTTCACACTGATTTTGGTCGCCGCAAGAAGTTCATCGATTGCTCCAAAGATCACCATTGCTGCTTCTTCACGGCCATCACGAAGATTGACCTTGTGACCAGGCTTGAACACCACTCTTGGCATGTAGCTCTCCTCTCCTATGCCTGATTGGTCCAGCACTTTTCTTTGAAGCTCGATGGAAGTCTCGTTGAAGTTACCAGACTTCACTGCCAACTCGATGAAGCCGCTTTTCGTGATCTGTACAATTTACATCCACAAACACAACAATGAGAAGAAGGAGAAGGAAAGAGAAGAAAGCTGGAGAGGGAAGAGACATGACCTTGAAATGATCGGGTGGGCGGTAACATGAGAAATCGAGAAGGAAAACAGAGGAAGGAGTAAGAAATTGGTATAGGAGGAGGAGGAAGAAGATGGACAAAGGATAAGCCAAGATTGGGAGAAACCGAGAAACAAAGATGAAGAGAATGAGAAGAGGAGGAAGAAAGAAGCAAAAGGTATGGGAAAGAGAGAGAAGGTAAATGTATCCAAGCTTCACATATTTCAAATTCACAGATCCGAGGAAATCAGGAAGGCCTTTGCGTGACTTTGACTCAACTCCACCATTCATCATCTTTGTTGCCTCTTTTTCCATTTTGCTAAGCATCAAAAGCTTGTGGTCTCTGTTTAAATAATCAAATCAAATGAGTCACTGAAACAGAAAGAGAGCTTCTTTGGTGCATGTCACCGTTGAAGTGGCGGGTTTTGCTGCATCATTCAGTTTGTGTGGTTCAAATAGGTACCTGTTTCTAACCAAAGTAACCTCCATTTCTCCATGCAAATTTGAAATTTCGTGATCTTTAGATCCGCTGTGTATTGAAATGTTCAAGAGGATTATCCACTGAATTTTACTGTTTCGTCTCTGATTAAACTACATTTAAACATATGATTCAACACATTACATTTAACCATAACATTCAACACAAAAATTGTACAGCACATTTCAAACCATATCTCATCTTAACCTTACCAACTAATGAAAACTACTAAAACTCAACCAACATATCTCTACAATATATCATTACTCAGACCAAAACTTCACAAAGGCTGTCAAAAAAGATTTCAGAACTGCCCAAAGGGGATTTGTTTCCTGTCCTGCCGCATTAGATTGCCCTTTCCATGATTCGCTGCACAGAAAAAAAAAAAAAAATGTCATGTGAAACCTCTGGAGAGCCAAACAATCCCACGGCACAACTGAGACTCGGGAGTTTGTTTACTCACGGTTTAATTCTGTTTAACGTTGCCATGTTTCCTTTCTGAGAGCTGGAACTATCCGACGCATCAAGTTTCCCTTTTTCCATGATTGCCTTCTCTACACTTGCGACTTCAGTCCTGGGATGGCCACTTGTAGTGTCCACTTTTGCTATGTGGTTCTTACAACTTCCAGACTGTTACACAATTTAAAAGGTTGCAAGGTTTTCATCGTCAAACACAGTTTCTAGGAGCAACCAACAAACAGCTTTGCATATATATGCAGTTTCACCCTAATGCTCACAGTCTGAGTACTGACATCCAAAACAGCTAAAAAGATTCAAGAGGTTGACTATTCCATCATCAATGTTCTTCTGCCAGTCATGAAATACTTTATCCTAAACTCAAACAGGAAGAATAAGGAGATTTTCACAAAGAAGTCATGCAACTAACATAACTAAATCTGGACAACCTGCTGAACACAAACAATTTTCTTGCATGGACATCATGAAGACTATTTAGGTCCAGTATTCACATAGAATGTGAAAACAAACATATACTTGGCAAAGCTTACCTCAGTGCCAGATGTAGGCATTTTCTGTTCAGTTGTCAAAGTTCCATTACTAAATTCCTTAGTCTCATGGATGTCAGCATTCGCAACCACCGTCCCTTTAGTATCAGCACATTCAACATCTATTGAAGCAGGATTTACAATTTTCTCTTCAACTTTCTTTTCCATAGGGACAGAGATAGGATTTGGCATTTGACCAACAATGACTTTTGTCCCCTGTTCTTCAGGTACAGCAGAAGTGGATGAAGAAATCTCCTTCAGATCAACAGAAGTTATGGTGCTGCTATCAGTTTCCACCTTTGCCATAGCTCCATTCCCACCCTCACAAACTTTAACCAACTCGCTAGGCTGTACATCCGATGACTCCATTGTTGAAGTCACAGATCTTAATGGAAACGTCTCAACAGCTGTTTCTGCTGGCAAATCAATTGTGACTAATGTATTCTTCGTCACGTTAACCATTTCCGTCATCACTTCTCCAGCATCATTCACTCTTTCGTCGTTGTTAACAGGTTTTGTGCCTTCTGATTCAATGAAAGGTATTTCCTCAAATCCTCTATGTTTGCTATCCACATTGAGTTCTTTATCCTGAGGTTTGGAGGCAAAACTATCACTTATTTTCTGCGCTCTATCATGCAGCCCTGCATCATCCTTGGTATCATTCTCTTCACCGCAAGATGCTGCAAACTGAGTCCCGGATATGTCAGTAGAGCCCACCGACTCGAGCCCTATGTCTTGTATGGAATGTTGATTTCCGTTCACTTCCCTGCAGTTCAATATATCAGATCCTCTGTCTTCCTCGCTACCGTTAATGTTTTCACCGTTTTCAGGTGACTTAGTCTCCCCAGCCTCGAAAGAAAAATTATGACTTTGATCGGATGCAGAATGGAATCCGTGTGGGGACAAAGATAAAGGGGGCACAGGATCCATCAGGACTGAACTTGACAGACTTTGATCTTGCAATTTGCCCTCAAGAATCAAGTCAGTAGTACCAAGGACTCTATTTTCTTGGATTATCTCTCTGACAATCTCCCTTATGGTGTAGAAAGATCCACCGACCTCCTTGTGTGTGAGGCTAAGTGAGGGAAAACTCCCATTGTTTAGGTTTTGATGCCTGAAATTAATCACCAATTACAATAGGCGCGACTGAAAGAAAAAAACTCGAGATTCTCTGGCTAAGGAAAAAGGATTTAGGTGCATACTTCTTAATGAAAGATTCCACCAGTGCCTTTCTCTCCTCTTTGGGAATCCGATTACGCGTCCTCTTGCCTAGAGAATCGTGGGGCTTAGCTAGAGCAAATATTTGCCCAGCGCAAGTAGTCGTCTTTAGAGAGTGCATGTTCTCTCTCTTTGTTTTATATATGTGCTGTTGCACAAGAGTCAGGGACCAGACTAACAAAAGCATTACAGCAAATCATTAAACAGATGCGTTTAGTTCATCATTGCCAAACAAAGACTGTTAATTTAGCATACGGCACATCGGAGAGTCTCAATACAGAGAGATTACAAACACACGAAGCGAAATTCTAACACATTAAAGAGAGAGAGGACAATTGAATCATTGAAAAGCAAAAACTCCATTGATAGAGAAGAAGAAATGAGAAAGCAAGAAGAGAGGTGCTTATAGTTTGTAGGGTTTACCTGCGACCGCGAGAGAAAGAGCCAGAGAGAGATTAGTAAAATTCACGAGTCATCTTTGCAAATGGACTAAAACCCTACACAGTACACAAACACAGAACACAGTTGTGAGTATTGGGAGGGGCAAGCGGGAATTTAGGTAATTGCTTCAACTCTCGGGGCAAAATCGTAAACTTCTTTTTTTCCTAACTCTCGAGGTAATTTGGGTAATTATTTCAACTTTCGGACTACAAATACTATTGTTGTAAACCGATTGTCCTTAAGGCCATGAATGTTTGAGTCGTTTTTGGATTTTTTTTTTTTTTTTTTGTCCTCGTTTTGGACCACAAGCCGGTCCAATAGCCAAATAGCCCCACAAATAGAAAACATGTGAAGTCGAACTCGATACCGGTAAGATGGCAACAATGGTTTTTGGATTTTAGATTTTGGTTTTTGGGTTTTAGTTTTTGATTTTTGAATTTTGGTTTTTAAGTTTTTAATTTTAGTTTTTGATTTTTGGATTTTGGTTTTTAAGTTTTTAATTTTAGTTTTTGATTTTTGGATTTTGGCTTTTAAGTTTTTAATTTTTGATTTTGCTGTAGATTTTGGTTTCTTTAAAAACTTGAATGGTAATTTGTTTAGTTTTTAGTTTTTAGCTGTATTATTTTTTATTAAAAATTTTGACTTATGAAATACATAACATAAAAGCTCATAAAATATTTATAAATAATATGCACATTATTATAATTTTATAAGAAATAAAATCTCATTAAAATATAAAAATTAGTATATTTTATAGAAAAACTCTTAATATTTTTAAATCATACAAAAAGTTACACATAAACTGCATATATGTTTTTTTTTAACATCTAAAAACTGCATATATGTTTATTTTCTAAAATTAATAGAAAAACTGATATTTAGGTAAATTTTGATAAATAATATTGTTATTAACGAAAAAATTAAAATTAAAATGGGGGAAAAAATACTTTCCATAAAAGTAAGAGACTTTTTAGGAGAAAACCCACAAAACAAATTCAATTCTAAATGTTCTATTAAGTTCACTTGATTTTGGCCATTCACTTTGCTCAATTATGTACATTTGTAATGAAAATGTTGCGATTACTCGCCTTATCTAACCGAGACTTGAGCTCCGATTCGAATGCACAACTATGGAAATCGAGTGAAGATAAGCGATTTCGAAAGTAAAGACACGAGAGAATGTTATCCAGTTCAAGCGCAAACCGCACCCTACGTCTGGCCAAGGTCTACTCGGAATTCACTAAGAGCCACCGTACAACCGTCGTCTCTCTCACCGGAAAACCCGAGACACCCCTTTCACTCACCGAAAAGCTCTCCTTGTTTTCCCTCACCAATACAATCGAAATCTCTCACCAAAATTACAATTGACCTCTATGCTCAACAATAACGACTTGACCCAACAATATATCTCATCGCGATTCGTAACAAACTGAAACAGACTCATCGCGTGAGCTACACCTTCTCAACGGACAAATCGTAGTTCTTGAGTCTTCTTTTGTTCAACAAGACGATGACAAAAAAAACGACGATGTGTTGCATCTTCAGTAAACCAGCACTTAGACCGAAAACCAATTCCTGATTCTGCATCGGTTTACTTCAAGTCCCTAAACCAGAGACTCCTTCTGGTTATATCAACCAATATCCGACAAACTCCACCTTGGTTGATAAACCATATCACTTGTGCTCTTAGTGAACCCGACCTCGATTTTCCTCCGATCATTCATCAGAGACACTGAGCAAGCTCAGCAACTTCTTGAACTTGCCAACCGGCAACACCTTCGTGAAGATATCCGCAGGATTATCATTCGTATGAATTTTAGAAACCTGCACTTCATCATCTTCAACTCTTTTTCTTATGAAACTCAGCTTCACTGCCATGTGCTTAGTCCTCTCATGATGGACATTATTCTTTGCCAAAGCCAAAGCACTCTGAGAATCACAAAAAAATTCAATCTTCTCTTGTGGATAACCAAACTCACTGCTCAAACCTCTCAGCCAAACTGCTTCTTTGGCAGCTTCTGTCATTGACACATATTCTGATTCAGTAGTTGATAACGCCACAACCTTTTAAAGACTTGACTTCCAGCTAATGACATTCCCACCAGAGACAAAAGCATTACCTGAGATAGATTTTCTCCGATCTAAATCTGCAGCATAATCAGAATCACAAAATCCACAAATCTTGAAATCTGAACCTTTCTTAAACATCAGACTCATCCCCTTAGAGCCTTTGATGTACCGCAACACCCACTTCACTGCATTCCAATGCACTTTCACTGGTTTACTCAGAAACCTACTTACTAAGCCAATTGGATATGCAAGATCATGTCTAGTTCCAATCATTCCATACATGATACTTCCAACGGCATTACAATATGGAACTGACCTCATATAGTCTTCATCTTCATCAAGTTGCTCTTCAGTAGCCTATGCAAGCTTGAAATGAGCTCCCATTGGCATGTTGACTGCCTTTGCTTCATCCATATTATAGCTCTTAAGAACTTTTTCCATGTAACTTTCTTGAGATAATTTCAGAGTCTCCAACTTCCGATCTCTGATAATATATATTCTAAGTATTTTTCTTGCTGCTCCGAGATCTTTCATCTCAAACTTAGAGCTTAGTTGTTCTTTCATAGCTTTAATAACCTCCATATCTTTGCAAGCAACCAGCATATCGTCTACATATAGCAAGAGTTAGACATATGTACCTGAGATGCATTTGATATAGACAGACTGATCATGAATGCTTCTCTTGTAGCCAATCTCCATCATGAACGTGTTGAACTTCTGGTTCCACTGTCTCGGACTCTGCTTTAGTCCATACATTGATTTCTTAAGGAAGCAGACATAATCCTCCTTCCCTTTCTCCTCATACCTTTCGGGTTGTGCCATGAAGATCTCTTCTTTTAGGTCACCATGTAAGAACGTTGTCTTCACATCTAGTTGCTCAAGCTCCAAGTTTTCATTCACCACTATGGTCATCAGATATCTGATTGAGACATGCTTGACAACTAGAGAAAAAATCTCATTATAGTCCACACCTTCCTTTTGAGCATATCATTTGGCTACAAGCCTTGCTTTAAAACGTGGCTCTTCTACTCCTGGAATGCCTGGCTTTCTTTACATATTCATCTGCAACCAATTATTTTTCTCCCTTTTGGTTTTGGAACCAATATCCAGGTAAAATTCTTTGCAAGAGAAGACATCTCTTCATCTGATGCCAGTCTCCATTTTTTCTTTTGTGGATCTCTCATTGCAGCTTTGAAATCAGATGGCTCAACAGGATCTTCATCTTCTGATGCAAATAATGCCATGTGAACATAATCATCATACTTTTGAGGAGGTCTTATGTCTCTTTTTGTCGATCACGAGCCAAACGATAACCATTCGTACTTGGCTCTTGTTCTATATCACTTCCTAATACATCTTCTTCACTATCTAGATTTACCACTTCTGTATTAGACCCATCAACAATTCCTTGAGTCTCTATCTGACTTTCTCCACCAGAACTAGTATCCCCTTGCTTCAAGATCCCCAGTTCTATATCGAGAAAAGCAGTGTTCTTTTCCCTTACAGCATCACTCTGTTTTAGCAGATCTTTGTAACATTCATCTTCTTTAAACTTTACATTTCGACTGATGATGCATTTCTTATCCTCCAAAGACCACACCTTATAACCTCTAACACCTGCAGGATACCCAATGAAGATTCCCTTCCTTGCTCTCGGTTGCAATTTACCATCATCTAAGTGAAAATAGCAAACACATCCAAATTTCCTCAAGTGATGAAAGCTTGGTGTTGCTTTTGACCAAACCTCTTATGGAATCTGACCTTGTATAAGTGTAGAAGGAGTCCTATCAATAAAGTAGACTGCAGTGTTCACTGCCTCTGCCCAGAAGACCTTCGGAAGACCAGATTCACTCAAGATGCTTCTTACTCTTTCGAGTATAGTTATGTTCATTCTCTCAACAACACCATTTTGTTGTGGTGTGTGAGGAATGGTCTTGTGTCTAGCAATCCCATTCTCTACGCAGAAACCGTCAAACTCTTTATTACAAAACTCCAACCCATTGTCAGTACTTAGCTTCTTAACCTTTAACCCTGACTGGTTCTCAACTAACAGCTTCCATTCCACAAACTTCTCAAATGCTTGATCTTTGGACCTCAGAAAATAAACCCAGACTTTCCTAGAATAATAGTCAATCAGACTCAGGAAGTAGTGACACTTACCAAGTGATTGAGGAACTGTTGGAGAGCCCCACAAGTCTGCATGAATATACTCCAAACAAACCTTGTTTGTGTGCTGACCAGATGAGTAACTCTGTCGATAAGCTTACCAAATATGCATCTCTCACAGAACTGAATATTTGACACCTCTTACTTGTCCAAATATCCCTTCTTAACCATGATGTCTAGACCCTTCTGGCTAACGTGTCCCAACCTACTATGCCAGATATTTGGGTTATCTTTGACACCAACCATGTGAACTTCCCCAACATGACTGCTTCCCTGTAGAAAATACAACTTGTGTGTCCTCTTTGCAATTAGAATAAAGTTTCCACCCTTCTTGACATGCAGAAGACCATTCTCATAAGTAAACATGCACCCTTGTTCCTCAAATGACCACAGAGATAACAGATTACTTGAGAAATCAGGAACATATCGAACTTCTTTAACCAATACATAACCACCTTCTGAAACCTATACCCATAACTGTGGAAACTGTTTCATTTGCCATCCTTACAGATCTTCCTCAAAATCTTATCAGTAACACTTCTTCACTGTCTAATACATCTTTAGCCGTATTTGATCTGCGTTTTTCAGAATAAATCTACGGACCTTTGTTGCAAACTTAATAAATCTGCAAGTCTGTGCAGACTTATTATGCAGACTTAATAAATCTGCGCAGATCTGCGGACTTATTATGCAGACTTATTTTTCAATGTTGAAGACTTATTAAGTCTGCGCAGATCTGCAGACTTATTATGCGTGTTGCAGAATTTTTGACGCAGACTTAATGTGCTTTGTTGCAGACTTATTAAGTCTGTGCAGACTTGCACACTTATTTTTGATTGCAGACTTATTACGCAAATTTATTCCCTTTGTCGCAGACTTAAGTTCAATTTGCAGACTTATTATGCAGACTTATATAAAATCTGCAGCTGTTTGTTGCAGACTTAATTGCTTTGTTGCAGACTTTTTGAAAATCTGCGACAAAAAGACTAAGTCTGCGACACTAAAAGGTTTTACTGAAATAACATCGCTTATCGCAGATTTATTTACAATGTCGCAGATTTGATGTTCAACGTCACAGACTTATTTGTAAATTGCTTACGTGGCATTAAAAACTGCAGACTTATTTTGACCGTGTTGCAGACTTGCTTTCTGACTAGAATAACACTTTGTTTGTCGCAGACTTGTTATGCAGACTTATTGAATGTGTTGCAGACTTAACGAATTTGTTTGTCCTAGACTTTCGTTGCAGACTTATTGAATGTGTTGCAGACTTATTTCGAACTTTGAGTTGTATGGGTGATGTTCCTAATATGTCCCTAAAAAGTAACAAATTTACGAAAAATGCCACTGCACCATTTGGGTTATGTACGGCGGTCGTGAACCGTGTCTGCAACCCAAAAAGTTTATCTATGTTCGCCCTAACAACTAAGTCTCCGATGATCCTGTTGTCTATCGTCGTCGCCGATTTCGTTGTCCATCGTCGCTGCCGCCGATCTCGTTCTCCATCGTCACCGATTATGTTGCAAATTATATTGGTTTGGGGTAATTGGAGATTTAAGAAGAGTATATGGATTTTTATTGTCGATAGTAGTAGAGGTTCTCGAGTTCTTGGAACCAATGTTGCAACTACGTTTGACGAATTCATTCAAATGGTTTACGAGGATTATGGAGTTGATAAGAATAAGTACCAAGTTGATTTGAGCTACATGTTTCCGAAGAAGATATTGGTCAAGTTACCAGTAGACACTCCTCCTGTCTTTGTTGGTAATACGAGACAATTGCAAGGTTTTTTTGAACAATTCAAATCAGATACGTTGTGGCTATGTGTATCAGTTAAGGAGGTATCATTGGAGTTAAAGGACGATCAAAAGCGTGAAGATGGTGAAAACAATCGTGCACAAGGTAGGCCATTGCTGAAGCGAGCAAAAGTAGAAGTTGAGTTTGATGGTAATGCAAAAGAAGAAGGGGTGTTAAATAATGACAATGCTAGTTCTGGTGATAAGGATGAAGACAACGAGGACCAATACAGGTTTGATTGTTGCGACGATCCGGATGGTGCTAGTCCTAGTTCTATATGGAAAGCTTCGTGAGGAGGAAGAGAAGGAAGAGAAACCAAGATTGCCACACAAAAAAGGGCACAAAGGAATGATAACAAAGTTGATGAAGATTACCGGAAAATGGAAATGACTTCATTGGATATATCGGTCGGACAAAGGTATGATAACAAAGACGCATTAGAGATGAGGTTGAAGATTCTTTCTGTTGTGCAGAAGTTTGATTTTAACGTTGATTATTCAACGCCAACCTTGTTAATTGTTAGATGTTGGATAGAAGGATGCACATGGAGAGTCCGAGCTACTACAGTTGGAGATTCTCCATATTTTTTTATAAAAGTATATGTTAAAGAACATACATGTTATGTGACAGATCGTGGCGCCCGTTGTCGCCAAGCTACACACGAGATTTTGAGACAACTGTACAAGGATTTTGTGGGTGGTATCATATCAAAAGTGTTACCTAGTCATGTTGCAAAGGCTCTGAACAAACGATATGGTATTAAGGTATGGCTGCAGTCATCATGTGTCGCATACTTGTTTTGTTTGTTGCAGACTTATTTTGTTCAGTTGTCGCAGACTTATCTGTTTAGTTGCAGTTTTGTTTTCCATTGTCGTAGACTTATTTTGTTTTGTTGCAGATTTGTATTCATTTGCCGCAGACTTATTGTTTTATGAATGTGGCAGATGGAATACTGGAAAGCTTAACGAGCCTTAAAGCATGCACGACTTTTGGCAATGGGTTCACCGGAGAGTGGATATGAGCAAATACCTTCGTACTTATACTTGATACGAAGAGCTAATCATGGTACTTATACGTGTCTTGAAGCTAATCATGGTACTTATTTTGTTTTGTTGCAGATTTCTCACTTAAGCTACTTAAAGCTTTGACCAGTCAACCGAAATCTGCATTGCCACTCAAATCAACATTCCCATGCACACTAGATCTTGTCCTCTTTTCAACCTGTGGCTTCTTCATTTCAACCTTCTCAATGGGGTCTTTATCTTTACCACCTCGAATCCTTTTCGAAGTTCCACCAACAGTTTCAGCTTTCTTTCCCATAATTTTTTCCTTACTCCATGCATTTTCAGCCAGTTTACCATTCATGATGTCTTTGATCAAATTGTCTAATTTGTGATAATCCTTTTTGTGGTTCCAGAAATGATAAATCTTAGCCATTGGATTAACGACCATATGTCTCCCACGTACATGTCGTCAATTACAAATTAAAAGTGAAAAATGTGACACATTAGTATAAAACATGTCTATACATGAACAAAGATGAACAAGTATGCAACAAGACAACAAATCTGCGACATATGAAACAAATCTGCAACACATGAAACAAGTCTGCAACAAATAAAACAAGTCTGCAACGAATATAACAAGTCTGCAACAAGTGAAACAAGTCTGCTACGAATAAAACAAATCTGCGACATATAAAACAAATCTGCAACACATGAAACAAGTCTGCAACGAATAGAACAAGTCTGCAACAAGTCTGCTACGAATAAAACAAATCTGCGACATATAAAACAAATATGCAACACATGAAACAAGTCTGCAACGAATAGAACAAGTCTACAACAAATGAAACAAGTCTGCAACAAATAAAACAAGTCTGCAACAAATGAAACTAGTCTGCAACGAATAAAACAAGCCTGCAACAAATGAAACAAGTCTGCATTAAATGAAACAAGTCTGCAACGAATAAAACATGTCTACAACGAATAAACAAGTCTACAAAAAATAAAACAAGTTTGCAACACAAACAAATATGCGGTAAAAGACTGCAAGTAGAAATATACCTGGTCATGTTCTTTCTTTTCCTCAAGTACAAGATCATCAACTTCGTAACAGCCACGAGATCCACGCCATGAGAGAATAGGAAGTTCCTCTTCTTGCTTTTTTCTCCCATAAAGTTCTCCTAATCTTTGAAATGACTCATACGCCCATATTTGTAACACGTGAACTAATCCTTTCAAAGTGTAAGAGTTATCAACAAGGTTTGATTCTTTGACGGACTCGATCAACAATTCAAATGACCTCCTACCCCATGAAAACCTCTCCAAAGTAGCAGGATCCAATGCTTTCTTGGCGCATTTCAAATCCATCCTACATCTTCTACTTAAACCAAATATTCATAGGGAGAGGATGCACAAACAACCTACAATTCTTCTCTTCTCGTAACTCCATATGTTGCACTTTGTCAACACCTTAGCCAACTCCTCCCAAGAAGGTCCATCACCTATAGGCACACCCATCTCACCCCATATTTTGCGGTGATCAATTTCTGCTTCTTTCCCTTCTTTTTCAACAATGTACGGATCATAATTAAGTCCTGACAGCTCTGCAAATTCATGCAATGAAACCTCATAGATTTCTCTCCAATCAAACACCAAATCTCACTTTTGCTAACAATTTCCAACTGATGTGCGAGGAAGTAGTGAACTGTCTTCCCTTGCCATGTAAACTTACTCTCTACTAACAAAATAAGAACACCAAGAGATGAATTCTTTAGGTACTCCCATACGTCCTCACCAACACTGACACGGACCTTTCTCAAAATTGACAAAGAACATCCATGATTTATACTTTTAATTTGGTGTGGAGCTACCCTATACATCTGCGGAGGATATTCTCTTTTCTCACTAGAATCCATACCTATACACACAAAAAAGGAAACAAGTATGCGACAAATGAAACAAGTCTGCAACAAATAAAACAAGTCTGCAACAAATGAAATGAAACAAGTCTGCAAGAAATGAAACAAGTCTGCAACAAATGAAATAAGTCTGCAACAAATGAAACAAGTCTGCAAAAAATGAAATAAGTCTGCGACAAATAAAACAAGTCTACAACAATAACAACAAATCTGCAACAAATGAAACAAGTCTGCAACAAATGAAACAAGTCTGCGACAAATAAAACAAGTCTGCAACAATAACAACAAATCTGCAACAAAAGAACAAATCTGCAACAATACCAATAAGTCTGCGAAAAAAGGAACAAATCTGCAACACACAAAACTGCAACAATACAAACAAATCTGCAACAATACCAACAAATCTGCAACAATATAACAAATTTGCAACAATAGAAAACAACTTTACAAAATTATTGTCATTAGAAAACAATATCCGCGGAAAAATTAAAATACTAAAAAGTAAGAAATAGACGAAGAATACCGAAATCAGATACTGGGAGGAAGTGGCTACGTTTTAGGGTTTCCTGACGGCGGCGATGAAAGAGAAAATGACGGCGAGGATGAACGATGAAGAAGATGACGGCGAGGATGAACGATGAAGAAGATGACAGCGAGGATGAACGATGAAGAAGACGAACTCTGAAGAACAGAGAAAAGAAAGTGAAGCCAACGGTGAAGATGACGACGACGAGAGGATGACGACAACGACGCTGAAGAAGATGAAGACGACGGCGAGGAGGACGAACACGATGAAGTCAACGGTAGTGAGGATGCGAAAAACCGACCACGGATACGAAAATCCGACAAAGATGAGAAAAATGTGTGGGTGAGGAATATGAAAAGACAGTTTTTTACGTTTCTATGGAAGAGGAGGGAAGTGAAAATGTTTTAGAAGGCAAAACAGATTTTAGTTTTGAATTCAGAAACAATTTTTTTGTAGAGAAAAATAAATCAAAATAGTATTTATGTAAATAAGTTACTCAAAATGGATTTTCTGTCTTTTATCAAAAGAGTTGTGTTATTCTAATAAACTCAGTTTTCAAAGTGTTATTCTAGTAATAAAATAAAAGAGTAGTGTTATTCTGAATAATTTTCTCGTAAAATACATAATAAAAAAAAGAGCAAAGAACAATGTTTTGAGAGAGCGAGAATAGCAAGAACACTAAATTAAATATGTTTTCATACCCACAAGACTTTTTCAACCAATTAAGTCCCTCACTGATTTTATATTTTCTTATTTTCAGTTTGACCACATTCTACCGAGAATACTTTTAATTTCGACCCTCTTGATTTCACATGGTGAAAGAATGTAATTAAAATGAACAAAGATTTAAAATCTATGTTATATACTTCTTTTGTCTTATAATATATGTTGTTTTAAACGTTTTATTTTTTCAAAATATAAGATATTCTTACATTTCTATGCAATCTTTATATTTATTGAATACCGTGTGACTAATTATATTCTACAGTTCTTTTTTATAATTGGCTGAATTGTTTTAATTTATATATTAAATAATATATTTTGAAGAAAAGTAAATTTCTTAATCTCTACGCTTTTAGCTAAAACAACTTATCTTACGAAACAAGAGGGAATATTATACTTATAGTACAACTAATTTCATGTTTCTTTATTTATTTTATTTTTATTTTTGCTATAAACGTAACTTTATGTATTACTAACATAAAGCATTTTATTGTTACTAGTAAGTGGTACATTCACAGACTCAAAAAGGTTGCTCTCAACTCTCAAACCTCAGAACAAGTCTCCAAGAACTGGATTAGTTTCAAGCGTTCGTCCTCCAACAGCTCAGGGTCTTCGCTTGTTAGTCTCTCCCGGGTTGCACCATCCACACTCGTTGGATCATCCACTACCTGTTTCATTAAAACAACAACATTAAAGCATTTGACTCATTCATCAAAACTTGTACAACTCTATGTTAAGAGAAAGAGACATTTTACTTTTGCGTAATTATTGGTATGGCCGTCTTTGTTAGGTCCTGTAAACGGCTCGAGCTCATTGTGTGCCCATTCACCATCTATGATGTATTTATATTCAAACTGTCCTTCCTGCGTTTCAGAATTGTAGTTGTTGTCAGAAAACGAATACATAAGCAGACATTAAGCTTTCTAGTTCATTAAGAAGACTTACAGGCAATTCTCTCTTTAGGCTCCAGAATCCTGTTTCCTTGTCCAGTGTTAGAGGTATCCTCTATAGAAAGGAAAAATTGTGAAATAAAAAAACAGAAGCAAAAAAATTGCATTATATACATACTCCTAAATAGTTTTGCACAACCATAAGACAATATTTTCTGTGCGACATTCATCTCTTCCAATTCTCATCAAAGAGGCCTTTCTTTTGCATTGAAATGAGAATTGTGCATCCTAGCTTTAACGCATATATGACACACCATACTTTTATTAGCAAGACATCAAAGTATTTTCATTTTGATTTATAATTAAGAAATTCACCTGTCCCCATCCAATGTCAAGGCCAGAAATTTCTACTATGGAGAACCCTTTGTCTTTCAGTTTCAAAGTAACAGTCTTCTTCTTAAGTCCTGTAAGCTTTTATGTCCAATACCAGAAAAGAAAATTAGTCATGAATCGAGGAACTAAGTGACCATTGTTGTAACTTATGGTAATCAATGAAACTGAGAAGCTACAAACACATGTTGCATGCATTTTTGAAACTTAAAGAATGACTCACAATATCAACTGTTGCATTTCTGATAGCATCCAGCTTCGGAAAGCACGATCGTTTGCTCTGCAATATTATATTTTCAGAGATGATTGTGTAGACCAGTGTTACGTGTGCTTCTTTAAATAAGATATCTAGATACTAGACTATTTAATGAACTAATCCAAGAATTTGTCTTTTGAGTGTTACTTTCTAAGTATATATTACAATAAAATGTGACCCAACTGGTTAAGAATTCTAGCCGTCATAATCATCTATTCATAGGAGGAGATAATCCCCAAGTATCCTCACATAATATAACAGGCAGTAACACTAGTTGAATCAACATGTTGGGTTAATCAATATAGGTATCAAGAAAATCATGTGTAGAGAACAGAAACCAGAGGTACATGAGCATCTTACCATAAGTAATTTATGAGCTTCCATAAGTTTATAGCCTTGCACCCAGAACATGTATGTCAACTGTAATTGAAAATAATACCCCTTCTCAGTATTAGTCAGCAAAAATTCAACACGTATTCATTCCTCAATTAGTCAACCAAAGAAGCACGAAAACTAAGATAACTACTGTTTGCAACAGTCTTAAATTTCTTCCAAATGAACTGAAACATTGTTTCATTGTTGGAAAGCGATGCAATTACGCTCATGGAAGACTCAGCATCACAATGAACGATGTGCTATAGAAAGAACAGGGAGAAAAAAAAAAGAGAAGAGCACAGTAACAGGTTTCTGCAACATACCGCAACAGCAGGAGCCCTTCCCATTCCAGCAGTGCAGTGCACGTATGTAACTCCTCCATTTCGTTTAACAGCTTTGTACAGTGCACTAACCACGGCAGGAAGGCGCATTCTCAAATCAAATGCATCAAAGTCTCTGTTACATCAAGAGATTTTTAAAATGTCAAGCCCTAGGTTGTGAGTGAGTGAGTGTGTTCATGGTGAATTTTCTACTCATAGGCTTCTCAGGAAGTCTATATATAAGCAATAAAGCAAATAAGAAAGGTATTGAAACGGAAACTAGCAATCAGCTCTCAGGATCTCTCCCTCAATTCATTACGCATAAAGCTAAAACCACCTTATCACAAATTCACAGCCATATCATCAAAAGGCGTGAAAAATTAAAATCATGGCTCGTTTGATTTTACCAAGGCCTTACCTTATTTCACAGCGAATATGCTGAATATCACTACAAGTCTTAGCATATGCTTGAATGCTGCTTATATCTACTCCAAAATATCTGCAAGTATTGGTCAAGGCACTCAACGAAAAAAACCACAGGCATGGACAGAAAAAGAAGGCTTGGAAGGATACTCCAAGTCCGGATCTTGTTGCAAGCAAAATATGGTTTTAACCCCAATCTTTCGGAGCTTGTCAACATCGTCAGGGGTCTAGCAATTAAAGAATGCAGAGAGTAAGAACACCAAGAAAGTAATAACAAAAAATCATCTTTTGACAGAAGGATATTAGAAAAACCTGTAAGCACGATCCCACAATTAAATCAGGACGAATAAAGTTGTAGTTCATTCCTAGTTCGTGTCTGTAGGTCAAAACTGAAATGAAAACACATTGGCATTTGGGATAAAGCAGAATAAGAAAGAAGAGTATTCCAGTTTAAAAAAACTTGTACTTTGTGATTTGATCAGAAACTTGTGTGTTTTGTTCTTCAAAATGAACACTCGAGTATACAATTGGTAGACAAATACTATAAATCTAAGCGTACCAGCACCCATAGCTTGAGTCATGTCTTGGCTATATTCATCAGATTTCTCTTCCTTCTTTGAAACACCACTCATCTCCGAGCTGGATTGTGAATCTGATACCACCTACAGTCGTCAAAGCATTTCCACAAGTTTCAAATATTGCAAGCAAGAATTAAATAAACGAATTTAGTCCAACATTATTGAACTACCAATTTTTACCTGTAAAACAAGTCGAGATTTAGGATCATTGGCTTTGATCGGTAGCTGCAAAAGAGTTTCCCAAAAGTTAGAAGATATAAAAAGAAAATTGCTTCTTTTTTTTTGGGAATCAATAGAGTAAATTGATGAAGTAGTTGGTACCAGCATCTTCAAAGAAGACGAAGAAGGATCTCTTTGATTGCCCCCAAAGCCCAACAAAGGTGAGACTGAGGATCTGAAATCAGTGACGATCAACACACAGCACACAAAAAAAAAAAAAAAAAAAAAAATCGAATTAAAGAACCAAAATGAACAACAGGAAAGTGAAATTCCTGTAAGCAAGAAGATACCTGGGAAGATTCTGAAGACAATTCATCTTAGAAAACAAAATACCAGAGGAAGAAAATGAAGCTTGCTCACTCAGTCCCAAGTTGGACGATTAAAGATGTGTGGTTTAGTATATAATTTCAATTCAGGTCCAAAATCATTGTGTGGAGTGTGAGTGTGAGGATGGCGACAATGAAATTGGGACCCCACGCTCGGGAATGCAATCACTTTTGTTTTGTTTCGTACGTAAAGGGACAATATATTAAAATAAAATAAAAAAAAAACTCCAACTTTTTATTTAAATCAATAACACCCATCTGAACAAAATTAAAATTTGTAACCGTAACCCCTCTGACCGCAATAACAACAATTTTCCATCTACCTAACAACTGTTGATGTGGCAGCTTTGTTGTGATCCGATTCGATTGTACTTTAATTTGTTTCTGAGATTGCGCTTATAGGGTTACGGCTTTGAATTGTTCACAAACTCTGAAATGTGTATCAATCGTAGGGTTAAGTTTTGTTTTGCAGGAATTTCATGATCAGAGGATAATCTCACAGAATATTTGTTAAATATTTCTTTTCATTGACGTCAAAAAAAAAAAAAAAAAAAAAGAGTAAGATATTTCTTTTCATTTTTAAACGAAAAATCTAAAGTGTTTTACTGTTTTTGATATTTTTCGCCTCTAAAAGGTACAAAGGCTAAAAAAGCTAATGGCAAAAACAAGAAAAAAAAGCTAATAGGCTCACGTGACGTCATCATGTCTCTCTGATTGCTACCGACCTAATGTGGCGGCTTTGAAGTTCATGAAACTCCACCAATTCATGTGCAACCCAAAATATCTTCCCTGCAACTTATTACCCTAGCTTGATATTTTTTTAGAATAAAAAAACTCAGACGCGATTCGCAAAAATAAGTCAGTCGATAATGAAATCAAAGAAGACAAGAGTTATTGTCAGACAAAATCAGAATAATGAGAGCGAGTAAAGAAAAAGAAAAAAAAAACATTTCTTAAAAAAAAAAAAACATGCAACAAAGTTTTTGAAAAAACAAGAAAAAGGTTTCGTGGATTTACATTCTTTCTATAGGTCCAAGTTCCACCTATTATGATCCTCCGTAGGCGTGGAGGAATCTCCAAAAAGACTAATCTTTGGTCTTCTTTGATCTTTCCCCATTGGTAAATTCCAAAACGAATCTGAGTTCTCGAAGAATATGTATGCAGCTATGACTGATGCCATGAACAAGCAAAACAACAGTGCATAAATCTGCCACTCTGCACATCAAGCAAAAAAGAGATATGAGTAAGAGAGAGAGATAGATATATAAAGGTAAATGCGCCAATCGTATTTGCAGAGAGAGAGAGATCAGCAACGAACCTTTCCACTCCTTTGGTACACTGAGTTTCGTCACCATCTCACCCCATTCGCTCGATGTTGTCAGCATAACCCTAATCCCCGAGTTAACAGAGACCCAATTAGATTGATCAGCAGTAGAAACAATGCTATCCTTAATTCCAACAATGAGACTCAAAGGGTTTTGATTTATCAATATCTTTTCAATTGATTCTCCATACCTTTCACTAGGGCAGAACTCAAGTGAAGCAATGCATTGACCAAGATGTAGCCTCTTACTGTAGTGGTAGATTTCCATTGTCTTAACCTCAGCGACAGATACATCTCCATCTTTGCCACCCCTACAAAAAAAAAAAAAAAAGGTGCAAAATATGAGGCTTTTAACCTTTGTAAAACCTAAAGCCTTAAATAATAACCAGACCCGGGGTGAAGAAACACTCACAAAGCAATATATTTGCCATCCAAGCTCACTGCCATTGTCGATGCAGTCTTCTTTGAAAGCTTCTTGAACCCAAGCTTCTTCCATGTACTAATGTCATAAACATTGACCACAGGAATATCACCTGATTCCAATTGTTTAAAACTTTCATATCCTGTTCTGAATTTAAAACACTAGTGATGCTTGTAATAGTTTACTCGAGAGTCGATATATTATATTATATACCTCTCTGGGCAGCACAAAACAGAAAAGGTTTTGTTCCATCTTTAGAGAAACGGCACAGTTCAATGTTTTCATCCTGCAGACATGAGGATATCAGAAACAGGATATAACAGAAGGCAATAGAAGCAAATTTTGAAGATGTTACAGACAAGGGAAGAGAGAAACACGAAAAAGACAAACTCGAAGCAAAGATATCTCACAATTATATATCTTAGACATCAAACTCATCCTTCATGCAGATTATCATTGGATATCATTAGTTTAGAAATATAGGGATGCAAATGCAAACTTTAACTCTCACTTTCACATACCCCACTACGTTCCAAAGTAGACAAAGGAAAACCATCTTCTGCTTTCCATATTCTAGCTGATCCATCAGTTGATGTTGTGGCTAAGAACTCTGAGTCAAGACTACAACAAAAGACGCATATATCAGAGAGATGCGCACAATCGGCTTCGCATCACAAGCTCCATTAATTTCTATTTGTGTTGCATGACCCGAGTCCCAAAGCTTTACAGAAGACCATTTTTTTACTAGCTCAATTGTGCTTTAAATTGAAAAGAATATAAAAGGAGGGATGATGGGAGAGAAGATTCCGGTCATTACCTGAAATCCATATCCCGGATGGATTTGTGTGCCTTTTGCTCATCCAAAATTACACGAAGGTTTGGCCACTCCATAATTCTGAGACACCCATCCTGAAAATAGTTTATAGTAAGTAAGCTACAACAAAAATTGTCATAACAGCGTAAAAAAAAAGCCCTTATCAAGCAGTTTAGGTCCCTCCTTACCACTCCCCCAACAGCTAATTTAGACCCATCAAAGCTAAAGGCCATACACTTTTGTAGTCCAGCATTTTGGAGAGGAGGGAGTTCTTTGGCTAAGATCGTAATACCTGTTGCACCTCCGACAAGCTCAAACAACCTGAAAACCAAATACTTTATATTTAGCATCTAGACCGTAAACAAAATTTGTAAAGACAATGAGGCAGATAGTGTCTAAAATGGTGAAAGACAATTCCAATTCTCTAGTATGCATGAAATAGATGGATTAGTAGAGTTGCAAAATTGGATGCAGAAAAGGGAAGTCAAGATTTTATACAAGGATCAAAACTAGAAGGAGACCAATAATATTATAAAAGGTACAAAAGATGTACAGCAGTCTCCAACAAATCTATCTGCAGATATATAATAAACCAAACCTAAAACACAATCAATTCAAGCATCACTACAAACACATCTACAGCAGCAAACTTCAGGGGGGGAGGGGTGGAAGATAGTATTACAAGTCTCATGTAATAAGAGAAGCAATATGGTGTTCAGATTTAGTCATTTGATGTCTAGTTCTCAAGACAAGATCGATAAGCTATCCTAGGTTTAACAAAACAAGCTCAACGAAATTAGAAAGATTGTATCGGAGGAAGGCACTAGAATGTGTTTTGAACATAACTTGTGGGGGTAAAAAGCAAAGGAGGAAACGTACTTGCAACCACCTTTGGAGGTTGAGCAAACAAAATAATCTCCACCAGGATGCACTGTAATTGCCACAGGATCACCATCACTTTCTTTAAGCGTATGTGTTGCCTTTGATCACAGAAATAAGAAAAAATGTCGTTTTGCTTTCATTAGTCAACCCAAGTAAATACGAAAAGAAGAGGGGTTGTCCTGCTTTCTCACTATCAGAAGAAAACAGCTTGAAAATCCCCAAATTTCCCAATCCAAAGAAACAAGCTAGATTTCACCTCTAAAACCCAATAAGATTCCGAAGCTCTCAATTCGTTCCAGACCCATAATTAAAAAGACTAATTTCGTAAATCAATGGAGTTACGAAGAAATACCAAGGGAGAGGAGGAGAGAGAAGTAGTGATGGGATCGAAAGAGAAGATGTTAAGGAGAGCAGGAGAAGATGAGCCACGGCGTTTGGCAGCTTTGGCGATAATGGCCCAGTTTACTTTCTTCGGGCGACGAATCCATGATCCGCACACAACATGCCCACTTTCACGACTCGCTTCTTCGATCTCCATTCGATTGATTTTTCCTCTTTTGGTCTTTTACACAAATCTAAGATGATATCTCTTCCTGGCCAATTCAGATCCTTATATACAAATTCGTTTTTTTAATTCCAGAGCTGAAGAGGAAAACAGAATGTAAAACAAAAACAAAAGAGGAGTTGACTTTCCAAATCGGAATCGGACAGGAAGATATTTGATGAGTATTTTAATGGAATTGCAAAATCTCAAATTTAACAGAAGAAGGAATAAACGGAGATTTGCGCTGTAGATTTGACTTTTATCGTTGAGAGATGATTAGAGAAGTCAAAGGACGGTGGTGGGAAAGGATATTCGTTTGATCCTTGTTGCGATGCCGATTTTAGTACATCTACGGTCACATCGTGCTTCCGCGATCTATACCACACTTGCCATTGGTGTCAATGTCATTGTTAAAAAAGGAAAAAAAAAACTGAATACTATAAAGATCGGACGTTGAATGTTGGGGAAATAAATATTTAGTAATTTTTTTAATATTGTATAGTTGAAACGATATGAGAAAATTTATGTGTAATATACAACAACTATATGACACAATTAAAAAGATTTACAAAATCTGAATTTTGATATTATCCTTTAGCAAAACAATTTTGATATTATATATTTATATTAATACTACAAACTTGATTTATAATTTTTTTGGTTGTCAATCAAGAAATGGCACATGGAGGTTGACATGTTGTGCCGAGTAGATCTACATAAAGTGAGATCGGTGATTGACTAAGTTCTTTGGACGCTGAAAAATGGTCGATCATGGGACCTTTCGCCCCAACTGGTTCTAGCGTACAATGTCGTTTCTTTGAGGTTTCAAAAACATGTACCATTTTTTTGGATCCAGATCTCTAGCGCTAAGCTTTCCAGAAGACCCCTCATTTTTGTCGTATGTTGTTTATTATATCATGCATAATGTTCCACACGAGATTGATAAAACATTTAATGTACATGTACGGAAAAACGCATTCATTGTTCGGTCGATGTCATACATGTTATATTCCAACCAGGCCCGTCCATTGCTTAAAGCGGATGAAGCACATGCTTTAGACCACAAAATATATAATAGTTTTGAAGGTCACATGTTTAATGCTTTATTAGTCAAATTGGTTATGTATTGTTTTTATCTCTTGGTTGTTTTAAGTTCAATTCCATTGATTTCATCTTTTAAAAAACAAATTTATGTGCATTTGGTGGTCCACAATGATTTAATGCATTGTGTTAAAAATGTTTTTTGTGCTAAATATGTTTTTGTTGGTCATGATGTTTGATATATTTGTGTATTATTAAATATCTTATTAGTTCTCCAAAAAGCAATAAACTTATTATTTTGTTTTTTTTGTCAGATAAATATTAATTTATTAGTATTTTATATAATTTTCAAATAAAATTATTAACACTATAATTATATAAATTGTAGTTCAAATAGTTTTAGAAATTAAAAAATAACATATATAAATCATAATTTTTCAAAAAATTAATCAGCTTCTATGGATTTAGTTTTATCAATTTATATGTCATGTAATTTAAAGATATTCGATTTAAAAATATATAAAGTAACAAGAAGTACTTATTTTAGTTTACAAAATTTTGTATTCAAAAATTTGTTTTTTAGTCAAAAATAATTCGTTAAGATAACTAAATTTTAAAATAAAAAAAAGGAATTTTTTTTTTGCGCTTTAGGCCATCAAAATTATCGGGTCGGCACTGATTCCAACAAATATGATGCGCCGTTGAAGATATATGGTCGCACTTCATGTTCCATATGCTGAAATCATGTTACAGGCGGTTGTTTGGATTTGATCCAACCACTCGGCACCTTGTGACCAAATTCGAATAAAATATTTGCTTAAAATACTCTTTCATTACATCTAGTGTTAGGGATCAAAGATAGGAAGTGTAAGAGATTCTCAAAATTCCAATGTATACATTATTTTTGAGCTCACTATTAAGTAGGTTGGGCATATTATGACCCGAACCAGAACTCTATCCTCTTTTTGTCCTCTCGACTTTCATGCTCTTTGAGCAATATTTGTGTTATTTTTTTTCTTATTTTGATTTGAATATCGGAGAACTTAAAAAAAATAATCCACATTTATTTTCTTAAAAGTCATCTTAACCATGCGTCCATGCCATTGATTTATGATCCAACTTGTTTTCATGTGGGACGTTCTTCATGCGCTTGCATGCCTTCAAGATCATACCACCCGAAAAACATCAGCTTTCGACTATAAAAGAAGAATGTTCCCTTCGCCTTTTATTGGTTGAATCTTAGGCAAATACCACAATCATAGTTTAACGTACAATGGATCCCTGAATTTCCTGTAGGCCCGTACATCCGGAGCGGGAACCAAACTATGTTAAAGTCATTCATTCGGAGGAAACCCCTCCCATAATTTTGACATAAATCTTACATTTGTTTCTAGAAATTGCAATGAATAAAAAAAGGTTTGAAGATTAACTTATATTATCTAAACGCCTAAAAATGAAGAGGTGTGAATTACAATATTTTCATGTATAAATAGTATAAGGATTTTGATTTTATCATCAAATTGATAATTCCAAGAAGAGAGTGAAAATATTTTTGTTATTTTGATTTTGTTGTCAACCTATTTTTGTTAATTTTCTGTAATTAATTTATTACAAAGGAGTAGTTTGGAAAATCCGCAACCTGCCCACTACCGCTCCTTATCGCAAACGTTTGTAACCGAAATCGTCCACGAACATGAGGCTTGTAGGTGATAGCAGAAAACCAATTGGTTTTAGAAGTTTCTAATCTTCGGTTCTCCACTCAAACCAAGCATTTAGATATGATTGAGTGTGGTTTTCCGGTTCAGTAGCGATTATTGGTTTTTCGATCCGGGCCGGATCCGGGCCACTCAAACCAAGAATCATTAAAAATTTTGTGACGAGAATCGCGTTAGTGCCGTCGCTGCGATCTGACCAAAAATAAAGTTTTTCGATTTCCATCGCTCTCTCTCCCCCATTTTCGTGATTCGCCGAACCCTCCTCTTTCTCGAAGTGCTGTCATGGTGCTTCCGCTCCTCCGGCACGCAGCGATCGCCCGCACTTCCTCACTTCTCAGAGCTCGTCTTCTCGCTCCTGCTTCCGGATTCTGTACCCGGTACGCTTATTCTGTTCGCGCGTTTTCTCTCTCTCTCTCTTCCCGCTTCTTTCGAAGTTTTCATGTTGCTCTTCCATTTGTGATCCCTGGCAATTTGATAAGTGATCTGGTCTCTCAGTTCGGTTTCATTTTTTTCCCCTTGTCGGCAATCTCCCATTGACTTTTCGGAGTTCTTATTGCGTATTGTATAGTGATGTTTAAGAGTTTCATTATGGACGAGAACAATTTTATGGATAGAATAGAATGCCAATCTCTTACCAATTAGACTATTTTGTTTTCTGAGTTGCTATTACGAGTTTATCTTCTCTAGTTTGCGAGAACAAACTTCCATTTAGATGTTATTCGCATTGAGCACAATAGATTGTTGTGTAAAATTCCCGTTTTAGCGGCCTAAAAACCATTACTAGTGAAAAGCAATCAGCCTAGCGGTATTTTCTTCAAAACAGTTTAAATCAGCCAGCCTAGCCTTTTGTTCATGTTGAGTAGATTGCAATGAGAGGCATTGATAGTCGTTGGATTACCAGCTCCCAGAACATAGGATTAGATTCTCTATACTCGATTTTCATTTTGTTGTGTTGCGTGACAGTTCTTATATTTCTGTTCATGGAAGTGAAAAGTGCTGTGATTTCTTTAGCTTTCCAATACATTTCACAATGAACTCTCTGATTCAGCTTTTCTAATGGACTATACCACTTGGACGACAAGATTAGTAGCAGTAATGGTGTGAGGTATGTGTTCCATACCACAAATCTTGGTAATTGATGATGGGTGCATAAAAGATTTACCCAAATCGTTGTACAATTAATACTAACTTTAAGAACGGCATGAACAGTATATTCCAGTTCCTGTTTTTTCCTTTTCTCTAGGTTTTGCTCAATCCTGTACATTTTTCTCTTAAGATCTCTTTTTTTTTGTTAGAAGAGGTGTTTGAGTTTATCTATACAATTATGGCTTCTCTTTCCTGGAAATTGAGGACGAGATCTTATCTATATAGAAACTAGAGCGATCGTAGGCGCTCAAGGTTTAAGATTATATTTAAACAGAAATTAAGATGGTTATGTATTTCATTTCGTATGTGTTGTTCATAGCTCACTAATATCCACTGAACTTGTTTTTGTAAATAAAATTTGGAGGAATATGTGTTTGTCCTTTCTCAGATTTTGTCTGATCTACATTTTCAGGTATGCCTCGATGGACTTGATTTCAAGAATGGATGATAGTTCTCCAAAGTCCATTGTAAGTTTTACAGTTAGTACTGTTTTTTTCTTCTTATTTTCATCTATTCCTATTTCTCACATACATTGTTTTCTTGTAGCTGCGATTTGGCGTGCAAAACTTTTCATCTACAGGTATTCATAGGTTTTTATGTCATATTATAGTTATGGAATAAAGATCTTCATCAATGAGTCTACAAAGAAATTCCACTATTGAATTACTAAACCGGTCAATATATGGGACTTTCATCTGATAAATCAACCCACAAACAAATGTATAATTGTTTTAGCCATAAAAATTACCTAGACACAAATTTTAAGTGGTTGATAAGAATAATTAATAGCAACTTTCGTTTATCTTATAGCAAAAAAGAGATGTTGGTTAACGCAGATGAAAAAAACTTCACATTACACTATTTTCTCTGATTTTTGTGTTTCCATCTTACATATGAATATAGCGACAAAAGATGCAATTGATTATACAAGATTCTTCCGTTAATTTTGTTTGTCTTTGGGTTGTAGGACCCACACCACAGACGGTTCTTACAATGCCAGCCTTGTCTCCTACAATGGTTAGGAAATGGGACTTCAATCTTGTAATTTTTTTTTTGCCTCCCTGCGAGAAGTCATTGCTTTATTTTTGTTGGGCTTTTGCAGAGTCATGGAAATATTGCGAAATGGATAAAGAAAGAAGGTGACAAGGTGGGGTTTTTCTTATTTTTGGTTGACAAAACTTCAGTCCACTTGTTTGATGTTAATTAAGAATAATCATAATACAAGAAAGATAATCTGATGATTTAGCTGACAAAGAACATATAGAATGTGGAATTTCTGAGTAACTGGTTTGAATTTTGGTTCTTCCTGACAGGTAGAGGTGGGGGATGTACTATGTGAGATAGAGACAGACAAAGCCACTGTAGAACTTGAGAGTCAAGAGGAAGGGTAATTCTGAAAAGCCGGTTCATGATTTCGTGTGTGTTAATTTGTGTTTTTCTATTCCACACCTTGGTAATTCAAATATCTGCCTCATTACAAGTATATGCAAATCTCAATTGGCTTACAATGAAGCATGGTTCTGTAGATTTCTGGCCAAGATTTTAGTAACTGAAGGATCAAAGGATATTCCTGTTAATGCACCGATTGCAATAATGGTAAGCACAATGGCTGTCTTATTTATTTAAAGAAACCAAGTATGATCTCGCAACAGGTGATGCAGGCATTGACCTATGCTCATTAGGAGTTCCTTTTTCTTTAACTAGCCTGCTCTTGGCCTCTTCATTTTCTTTTGTTTCCTGGGTTTACAACCTGAAAGACTTAACGAATCATAGAGATCTTTGGTGTTGCTTTATCAATATTTATTGTGGGAAAATATGACCAAGATCCTATCTTCGTAATGTTTCTTCTTCTAAATATTACCTTATGTCATACTGAGTTCTCATCTCATGTCCCTACATGACATTTCGTGTTCTTGGTCAGCATCTTGCCACATAAGTTTTTTGATGGATAAAAGTTTTATCTTATCTTATTTAATTGTAATCAAGGTTGAGGAGGAAGATGACATTCAAAACGTCTCTGCTACCGCAGAGGGTGGACGAGTTGGTAAAGAGGAAACATCAGCTCATCAAGAGATGAAACCTGAAGAAAGCACACAACATAGAGGTTCCATTCAGTCTGATGCATCAGATCTTCCCCCACATGTTGTCTTAGAAATGCCAGCACTTTCTCCCACAATGGTATGAAATTTCATATTTTGTGCTAGCTTGTTTTGGATGAGAATGCATCCACCTTTTTTATCCTGAGACCCTAAATCATTTATTTGTTTATTGATGTGAAGAACCAAGGTAACATTGCCAAATGGTGGAAAAAAGAGGGTGACAAGGTTAGTTTCTGGTGACCCAAAACTGAAATAGTAAATTGGCATTGCAATTTCACCACAAGGAGTTGGGTGTTAGGCACTTGACTGTATTGAATCTTCTCATTTCCTGGTCAACAGATTGAAGTGGGTGATGTCATAGGTGAGATCGAGACTGACAAAGCTACTCTGGAATTTGAAAGCCTTGAAGAGGGGTATACTACAAATCTTGTTGCCTTATTCCTATAAGCAATCACTTGGGGCATAGACCATATTTCTTTCTCTAGACAGCCTAGTGATGTTCATTCTGCATAGCATTCATAATCTGTGGACATTGCTTCCTTTTTTCCTTTTTATTTTATTAAGTGAGAAGACAATGTTGATTGAAAAAGTTAGGTCAAATCTTGTTCAAGTGTTCTCCCTTTTAATCGTAGTGTCCTATGGTCTTGAAGATTGGTTTAATATTTCTTAGTTTAGCTATGAGCATGGGCTTCCTCAGTAGATTTACCTGAACTGCTGCATTCGTATTCTGATGACTGATCTTATATTAATAGATTCTATAACTTGAAGGATGAATTTTGGTGTAGGTACTTGGCTAAGATTCTAATTCCTGAAGGTTCCAAGGATGTGGCTGTCGGAAAGCCGATTGCACTTATAGTAAGTCTTTTAATTCAAAAGTACATTGACTGAATTCTTGATGCCAGAAAAATGTTTTACTACTGGTATATTATCCAACTGTTTTACTAGCCTCTATGTAATGCACATTTTGTGTGCATAAATTGGTAGGCGCTCTTCTAGTTCCATGGTACATTATGTATTGACTGAAGTAAAAGTTATGCCTGCACACAAAATCTTTGAAAATACAATTGCTTACAGGTTATGGGATATTAGAGGCTTATACTTCTTCTGTGTAGGTTGAAGATGCTGAAAGTATTGAAGCCATCAAGTCTTCATCCACATGTGGTTCGGAGGTTGAGACAGAAAAACAAGCCCCTCACAGTGTTGTAGATAAATCCGGAGGGAGGAAAGCAGGCTTCACAAAGATCAGTCCTGCAGCAAAGCTATTGATTTTAGAACATGGATTGGAGGCATCATCAATTGAGGCCTCAGGTCCCTACGGTACATTACTGAAATCAGACGTTGTTGCCGCAATTGCTTCTGGAAAAACATCTAAAAAAATTGCGTCTACGGAGAAGAAACAGCCATCAAAGGAGAATCTGTCTAAATCATCTTCCATATCGCTGCCTGAATCAAAGTCATCTGTGACACAGTCGGACAATTATGAAGATTTTCCCAATAGTCAAATTCGCAAGGTAATTAACATTTACTGCTCTCTATGTTGAGAATAATGAAATATTTCCTGTTGAAGCATTCCATCCTATGGAAACAAGTTGATAAGGTCATTTTGACTTCATTGTACACATGCTGGCTTGTTCAAAGGTTTCTATGGCAGCTTTAAGAAGTTCAGAAGCTGTCATCAAAAAGCTAGATCTACATGTTTCAATTCTTTTGATTTTGATTGGGAGGGTTTAGCTGAAATAAGTACCTAATGTAAGTTGTTTTGAGTTGATAAATACATAGTCAACGTTGACCTTTAGTTATATGGTTACATTCCGCATGCTATGGAACGTTTATTTGAGATGGGTGTTAGTAGGTTTGAGATGAAGGCTATATCAATGGGTGTTAGTAGCTTTTGTCTAATCTACAACTACTGACAGTGGATGGAAAATGTTCCATCACTCAAGGGGAACATACATTCAGCATTGAAGTTTGCTACTAGGATCATATTGAAATCCTGACTTCTCTTTGACTTTTCCCTCTTGACAGATTATAGCGAAACGTTTATTGGAATCAAAACAGAAGATACCCCATTTGTATTTATCATCAGGTTGGTAATTCACAAACTTTGTATTTTCTTTGTGTATTTTATTTGCTGTTTAAGCATTTGAGTGTGCCTGCAGATGTTGTGTTGGATCCTCTTCTTGCATTTAGAAAAGAACTTCAAGGTTTGTCGACTGCTCCTTATCCCATTTCTTTGCATTTGTTGACAATTTGAGAGGCTCAAATTGAACTGTGGTTTTATGATCTACAGAAAACCATGGTGTTAAAGTGTCGGTCAATGACATAGTTATTAAAGCAGTGGCAGTCGCACTGAGGAATGTACGACAAGCTAATGGTGAGAAATGATATTCTCCTCGTAAATGATGCTATTACAAGTAACTAAACCATGGTTTATTCCCAATCCTATAGATGAGCTAGATTAAAACCTTAGTTCGTCCTTTTGAAGGCAATGCAGCATCCATGTTGGAATAATAATTGCAATGTCATTTGCCTCCGCTGAGGATATTTAGTAAAGATGTTTTGAGGTAGTTGGACTAGTAATGAATTTTAGATCGCTTTTAGTTGTTATGAGTAGGATATTTTTCACTTTGAGTTTGATGTAATGATCTATGGATTGCAATCATGTGGTTGGTATCGCTCCTTGTGCTTGCTTAAACCTTCTTTTTGGTTGTTTAAAGTGCTTTCTCTCAATGTCTGGCAGCGTTCTGGGATGCTGAGAAGGGAGAAATTGTTATGTGTGAGGATGTTGACATATCAATTGCAGTTGCAACTGAAAAGGTACACTCTTTTGTTGGCTTTTCTGATTACTTGAATAGTTTATCCCTCATCATCTTGGCATGTGTTGCAGGGCTTAATGACTCCAATTATCAGGAATGCAGACCAGAAATCTATTTCTGCTATTTCCTTAGAGGTAATTTAATTTTCTCTGAAGTTTAAGGAATATGCCAAGCTATAGAGGAGTACACTTGTTTTATCAATTCTTAGTGTATGTCATGTGCTGCTTATCACTAGTTATAAAATTGATTTCTTAATTGATTTGTGGAGCAGGTTAAGGAGCTGGCACAAAAGGCGCGATCTGGAAAGCTTGCTCCTCATGAGTTTCAAGGAGGGACATTCAGGTATTCATCATTTTAAAGTTCTTAAGCATCGTCTGGAATTTATGTGAAACTTGCCCTACTTACTGAATCAACCATTCTGTATCGTTTTACAGCATTTCAAATCTTGGAATGTATCCTGTGGACCAATTCTGCGCAATCATTAACCCCCCTCAGGTAATCATACCTTCGACGATGCACCCATAATTACAGATGGAAGAGTTTGTTTGTGAATATTGTCGTGGAAGATTTAGTTTAGTCTTTACAGAGATGCAGATGTGTTTTTGGATAAATAACTCAGGAGCGTCAATTGTCTTGCAGGCTGGAATTCTAGCAGTTGGTAGAGGAAATAAAGTTGTTGAGGCAGTTATTGGAATAGATGGTGAGACAGTAACATCCTTTTGGGTTTTCAACTTTGAGTTGTTATTTTGATGAGGACTTATGACAAAAAATTTTGTCATTGTTTCAGGAACTGAGAAGCCTTCAGTGGTAACGAAGATGAATGTAACGCTATCTGCTGATCATCGGATCTTTGATGGACAAGTTGGAGGTAATGCAACATTCAGTAGTTTCTGTTGCCATCATTTATTGTGTTTCTCCTTTGTTACTCATTGCTTCCTTTGAAACCGGTTTTGTCTCAGCTTCGTTTCTGTCTGAATTGCGTTCAAACTTTGAGGATGTTCGAAGACTTCTTCTGTGAGAAAGATTCAACTGTTGATCAAATGGATCTTGGATTACTACATAATAAACCTTGGACCCCACGTTCACATCCAGAACCAGAACTGCTGGTCTACAGGATAAAGCTCTGATCACATGTTTCATTTTTTTCCATATGGTTCCTACTACCAAAAAAGGTTTTGGTTGACAATTCTTCTCTCATAGATTGGTAACTTCCTGAGGTATTTTTGTTTGCAAATAAATAATTTCAGCTGTCAATAACACAACAGGTGAAGAGCTAAAAAAATGTCTTTTACCCCCATGGGTTTAAAAATGAGGTTATTTTCATTTGTAAAATCTTGTTTTAGAGCTTTAAGAAACCCTTATAAAATCATCCGTCAAGTCATTAGTCAAGAGATTACAATTTTTGTATCCAAGATTCAGCAGTTAGATTCCAAATATTTTCTTCAAGAATCCGACAATTCAGAGATTTTTTGGGTGATGTAGTTGAATCATAAGTAGCAGTCTAATATGTTGCAAATTCCTAGTTGTAATTCGTTATTTATAAAAATGTTTGACGATAAGATGTAGGGTCGACGATCTATTTACCCACGATAATTATCATATACCATCTCCCAAACTACGTTTCTGTCTATATCCCACTAAAGCAAAATTAAAGACTTTAATCTCCAAAAAAAAAAAGTCCGAAACCCCAAATCCCATAAACATTGGTTTTAGTTGGTTTAATGTTTTCTGTACCATGGTAGGGTAATATTCTATCACTATAGTGCTTTGTTGTAAGTTCAAACACGTAACTATATATATATATATACTAAATGATTCAATCACAGTATAGAAAAACAACTTCGCTTCAACCTCAAACAAAAATGAAATTCATGCAATCTTATATACAGAACCAGAACCAGGGACGGTAATATATATATATTAACCAACTAAGGAAGTACAATTGCTCAAACAAAAATCACAATCTTACTACAATTCCATCGTCACATCATATTTAGGATAAATTCCAGTCTTTTTGGAATACGACGAATTAATTAAGCAGAGAAGAAGAAGAAGAAAAAAAAAAGACCAACGGTTTATATTCTTCTTCCTGTCCACTATATTAAAACATCTAACTAGACTGAGAAACTCGAAGAGCACGAGGCAATACTGGATCATGATGAACATTAATCCCAACGGAGATCGTCTGCATCTTGCAATTATTCTCGGCACTAGTCAACAGATTCTTCTCCTTCTCTTCCTCCAATCTAATCTCCTCGATGATTCGAGACCTCATATCTACTGAAAACTAAGAATTTCATAAAAATCAAACTCGACTTTAGACTTACCTCATTTTCGAACTCGGGAAACACAATTCCAACCCACGAAAACACCTCTGCGAACTCGGGAAACACAATTCCTCGGTTAATCAATTTGAGGTAATTGTGATTCCACACTAAACCCTAACTCACAATTCCCAGATTACTCCTCTGTGTTTGGAGTCGCCTCTTCCTCTCACTCTCAAATCGCGACTCCAAAATTAGATTTAGGGTTCATAAATTCAAAATTATAGGTAGTTCAGTTTTTAGCATTGATCGATAGCTCACCGAATAGTTATGGTGGAATAGGCTAAAATCCCTACAAAATGCAAATACATAATGCATAGAAATGTATAGATATTGCGACAAAAGAAAAAAACTATACATTGGTTGCCGAATATGTAATTTTCAAAAATTCGGCCGGAGAACAAAAAAAAAAAAGAAAAAGAAAAATGAGCGGCTTCCCGGGTTCAAAATCGGAGCAGAGTCATCATCGGCTCTTCGATTTCGCCAAAACGGCCATAGTCAACATCTTCGCACATCCTTATACCACTGTATATATTAATCCCTCTTCCTCTCAACTACAATTCCTTTACAAAGTTTCATCCTTTATGTCTCTGCGTTTTTTTTTTTTTTTTTAGGTTTGCGAGCTGTACTGCGGCGGAGCTCCCGATACCGACAAGTGGGAAGCTGCTCCGATTGGTCACTACATCGGAATTGGTATTACCAAAATTTTACTTATATAATCAGTGTTACATACTGTATTGTATCACTACGGCTTCCTCGAAGAGTGATGGGTTTGCTTTTCTTTTTCTTCTTCTTGTGGGAATTTGCTATAACGTTAGATACATCGTCTTCTGGGATTTCTTGCGTACGAGAAGCTTGGGAGAGTCAGAGGAAGAATTACGATGTTGAATTCTTTGAGGCTGATCCTTCCAAGGTGAGGCCTCAGCTTAGCATCTGATACTAAGCTACTCTTAAGTAATCTGGAGCACATTTCTTAGTTTGTGCTTCGTCGGTGAAACAGGATGATCTTGAAATCCAGCTACAGAAGAAGGTGGGGCAGACTGATTTAGTTTCTTGTTGGCGCCATCTACAGGTTTCAGATCTCTTCTTTTGTTTTCTCTGCGCCTTTATTTGTTTTCCATGCGCTTATGAAAACGTAGGATGTGATGGTCTAAAATCTTGTTGCTGTAGCTATGCTTTGAAACTGAGGAGAGTGCGAGAAGACTCCTAACTAATGTAGCATGTTTACTGAAACCGGGGGGTTACTTTTTCGGAATTACTCCTGACTCGTCTACGATATGGTATGAAATAGTGTTACATCAGAATTCTGATTTATTCTTTTAACATGCTCTGATTATTTGTAATTCACATCTACGCTTTCCATGTTCTGGTGCTGAATTCGTTTTTTTTCTTTCTCCCTACTGGTGTATGAAACTTATCACAAAATACCGGACACCAAGTTTGTTGTGTGTAATATCAAATGATGTTTAGAATGTAATTTTACATGAGAAAGCATCTGAATCGATTGCAAGGGTGTATCCTTGGTTCTGAGTACCTGAATTGCACGAAACTGTTTTAGATAACTCCAGTATGTAATTTTTAGTTGTCCTAATGTCTCATGTGAATTGTGATACTAAGATTATCAATTTCAACATTTGACTGCTTATTTTGTTCAGTTGGACTGCGCTCCTTAACATTCTGGTCAAACAGGGCAAAGTACCAAAAAAATGTTGAAGCATACCACAATAGGAGCGGAGGGACAAAGCCTAATGTTTTTCCCAACTACATTCGGTCTGAAAGTTACATGATCACTTTCGAATTGGAGGAAGAAAAGTGAGCGTTTTTTTCTAAGAAAAAGTCATTTTGCCATCAAGTTCCTTTTCTGAAATTAGACTGGTATTTTATACTCAGATTTCCGCTGTTTGGAAAGAGGTACCAGCTGAAATTTTCTGGTGACAACGCTTCTGAAGACCATTGTTTGGTTCACTTCCCAAGCTTAATCAGGTGAGTTCTCGTGCACCATGATCTCACCTTTTTGTTCAGCAAAACGTAGCCTTAATTGGATGATAAGCATTACCATATTAACAATGGTGATTGTATTTCTTCTTAAACTTTGGTTAAAAAAGATTCCCATTGCAATCCTAGTTGTGTGATATTTCTTCAAGTTGAGCTAAAAAGATTCCCTCTGTCTTCTTATTTTTTTCTTTGTATTTGCTATTCAGGTTAGCGAGGGAGGCTGGCCTTGAATATGTGGAGATTCAAAGTTTAACAGATTTTTACGATGATAACAGGTTTAAAAGTCTTACAATGCTTACAGATTCTCAATCTCATATCACGAGCTTTTTCTATATTATAGTTGCTCATTTCTAAGGTTGTATTACATTGCTGATTCTGTTCAACTGTTTATGCCAGAGCCCAATTTGCAACCTTGCTGATGAATGCTGGCCCTAATTTCGTTGACCCCAGGGGAAAACTCCTTCCACGGGCATTCGATTTGTTAGGTAACCTTTTCATCATCTTCTGCCATCTTATCTTATCTAATCTCCAGTTTTGATACTTTTCTAGTCACTTATTTATCCTTCTTTTGCGCAGGGCTCTATGCAACATTCATATTTCAGAAGCCTGACCCAGATCTTGAACCTCCTCTAACGACCCCAATACCTTTTGAGGGTTCCAATAATCATGATGAGGCAAGTGCCTTTTTCATGTCATCTCCCATTCTATACAAGTAAAATTACTCTGAAGCCTGAACTTCCCTTTCACTTGAGAAAAAGAGTCTGGCTATGGCTTTATACTATAGACTGTGTAGTTAAATGATATATGCTTTAGTTTATGGACACAACAGTTGCTTCAGTCTCCAGCTCCCTGCCCGGATATTATTGTAGTTGGTCCATTTCTTAAACCGTTCTTCATGATTTTGCAGAGAGAATTATCGGGGAACACTGATACAATTGCCCCTGCGGAAGATTCATCAAAAGGACTAGGGAAGATTAGTGAACAGAAAGGAATATTGGGACCAGGCCCAGCTGATTTACGTTTCTCTGAGGCAATTTAACGCCCCTTTTCTTTGAATGATTTGGTAACATAGTGAAACTGGTGTTTCAGTAACACAGATAAGCTAGAACGTGCGCCAAGCTTTGTTATAAAACATCAGATAACATTATCCATGTGTTTAACAAACCTTAGTTCAGTTCTCTGAATGAATTCCATCGATATTCAACAACACTTAACATATTGAATTCCACTCTACATGACTTGACAGCGAAATGAGCAACAGATTTAATTCTTGCAAAGGCAGCTGAATTTTGGTAACAGAACCGACCCCTCTCCCTCCTGAGAGAAAAACAAAAATCCATCCTCGTACAATTCACTTCAATCAGAATCAGAGTCATGCCTCCTCTTTTTATCCTTCTTCTCTTTCTTGTGTTTCTTTCTATCATCTGAATCACGACTGTGTCGCTTTTCATGCCTCTCACGTTTCTCGCGCCTTTCATGTCTCTCTTCCTTCTCTCTCTTTGCAGGTTTCCTTTCCTCATGCCTATCCTTCTTTTGGTCCCTCTCAGTATCATGCGGTCCATCTTCAACAGTTTTGATCACTGATATATCTGCTGGCAGACGTGCTGGCCCTGCGTCTTCTGTCTGAGAGGATGTAAGGGTGCTGGGATCTTCCCAAGGTCGGGGTGCCCTGTACAGAGTTGCAGAAAGAAATGTGAGAAGAAGGATGAAAGTAAACTACCAAATAAAGCGTAAAGCCACCAAAAACATCAACAGAGTTAAAAAGCAGAGATAGTCTCACAGAAAAAAAAAGAACTTACTTTGCATAGCCAAGGCCGTGAACCCACACTGCATCAGCATTCCCTGCACCCAAGTCCTCTGCTGTTGAACCCCTCTTCACAAGTTCAGTAAACTCTTGCTTGTCAAGGCGATTGCCTTGTGGTCTTGTAGAGGACTTTGGTGCCAAACCCAGAGCCTCCCTCATGGCTTGCTCCTCCTGTTCCTTGACTCTTTGAATCTCCTCTTTCATAGCATCCGTGTTGGAACCCCCTTGTTTTTTGTCTCTAGCATACCAGTGAAGATCTTTACCTATTCAATTTTTTTCCGCAGAGAAATGGAATGTCAGTCCAAAGTTCTACATTGAAGATTAATCTACAAAAAATTAATAGCTAGAAAAGAAAAGAAAATCACGAAGAAATATGCCCGAACCACACTGAGATTGTACAGTGCAAGGAAGCACAGAAAATGGTTGAGCTCAATTATGACTATAGAAGCTGCATTAGAACAAACAGAGAATCGAAAAGATTATCTGAGCTTTTGAACTAAGGATGGTATATTAGTCACAATACATACAGCATTTGACTTCGATTACACATTGCAGCAATTTTTATTCCCTTACATTCCACCGATTACACATTCCAGCAATTTTTATTATTCCCTTACATTCCACCGATTACACATTGCAGCAATTTTTATTATTCCCTTACATTCCACCGATTACACATTGCAGCAATTTTTATTATTCCCTTACATTCCACCGATTACACATTGCAGCAATTTTTCATAACTAAAAAAGGCATAGAAATAGCTAATTAGATGGTAACAAAATCAGGGACTTTGACTAAGTGTTAGAGCTACGTAGATATGTTACTTTCATTCCCATGGTTATATATACCTACCAATCATGGAGCTCATAATACCAGAAACAATAGAGCAAGTTATCCAATAAGATTTCAGTTCACAAGACTAGTATTCAGTAAATGCCAAAGGAGGATCAATTATATTGTCGGTTCACTTACAACCACAGTGTCATAGCATCAATTAAGGAGCAATTTCATCAAATTTCAAGAAACAGAAAAGGAGGAATAAGAAAAAGAACCTTTTTGCCATCTTCCAACAGGCGCCTTGACACTGTGACCCAAATAGTTCTCCCTATGTTTATCAGCCTTCACTTCATCCCAGCTAAATTCTGCACATTTATAAGAAGAAATAATTAGTAATACAGTCTTCATCATGCACAATCATTATAAGCAGATAATGTTCTACATCTTGATTTGAAAACAAATTACCAAAAACGGAGGGAAATTCACTAGAACTATGGCAACGTTTCTTATCGAACTCAGCTTCTCTAACAAATGCTTATACCCAATCTACATCATCAAACCCTAGATCGTTCATGAGAAACCCTCGAAACCAAAATCATAAGGGAAAAAAAATGCAGAGAAGGACGATCAATTTAAGTTGAATAATACATGAAAACCCTAGAAAGTTGAGAAATTTATATGGGATCTTGTAATATAAGCAAAATTCGAAACGAATATAAAGAAACTTACGATCTCGACCACCACGAACACCGCCCCTCGTCGGATGATACATGGTAACCCAAAAAGTTGCAAACTTTTCTGTGTTCGACCTTGGTTTGCCCTCAGGAGGCTAATTTGAATTTCTCAGAATCTGGCTCGGATTAAGGAGTAGCAAGAAAGGACAACGAGTTTTGGTATTTTACTGAAAAGATTTGAGTTGATTGATGTTAAGAGGGTTGATTGATTTGGTTGGTAAAGCGTTGCACTTGAAAACACTACTGATTCTCAAAATATAAGTATGGGCCAACTCGTCGAGGAATGGATCGGGCTTTCGGCCCATTTGGGGTTTATACGAAACAAACATGAAAAGACACGTGTCGTATGCGAAGGAGAAGTGCAGAGAAGTGACCACCAGACAATTGTATCTTAATCCGCCGATTCAAAACCCTAAGCGGTGGACAATGGCTGAAGCCGATCAGCGTACTCATGGCTCCGATTCTCCTCCCCTGAAGCTACCTTCTTTCGTCTCCAACTTATTCCCCTTTCTCACACCTAAGCCTCCTCCTGCTGCTGTGAATGAAGCCGATAGTCCCAAACCCACGGGAGAAAAGGACCCTCAGAACTACGAGACTGTCTCTTTCCCTTACAATCCGCCCAAAAACGCAGAGCCACTGAAGTTTGAAGCCGAGGTCAGCTCCAGCAGGACTTCCAACTCCCTCGTCCTTTGGCAGGTTTTTGATTAGAATTTCTTAGATGAACAGTCGTGGAATTGTGATTTCAATTGAGGAGCTTTGTGCAGCGTAGTAATGTTTAATTGGTAGGACCATGGCTGTTTATGGCAGATGTTGATGGGTTGTATCTTAATATGACCTCAAATTATTGCTTTTGAAACTATTCTGGTCTTTTCCTCTACCAAATAATCACTAGTTCAAGAGTTTCGACTCCTTTGTTCTTAGCTCTATTATTGTTGAATCCCTGAAACATCTATCAATTTCTCTCTAGGCACGTTAGTCTTGATGGAAAATGTAAAAACAGTTGATTTCTCGATTTGCAAAAGTGGCTACAGTTTTTATTGGTTTCATTCAGTTGCGGTGGCGCTACAATGATTTTTGAAGATGATTGCACTTTTTCGTTTTGCTCCTGTATCTTTAGTATGCATTAGAGGATCTTTAAAAGTTAGCTGTCTTTCACGGAGAAGTTAGCTGCCCATTTGTATGACTTACAGCAGAAACACACTGCTTGTGATCACTTGTCCCTCTTCGCGTTACTCGCTTTTTCTTGTTTTATACCTTATTATTGTGTCCTCACTATTCTGGATTGATAATTGAGTAGCATGAATTAATCTGTTTCTGATGGTGTTCAAAGCCTGCAAAAAGTTGAATTCTTCATGGTTGATTTGATTCAGCAGAATATTCTGTAAAACTATTGTTCAGGTATATGCACTTGGAGGGTTTCTTGTCCTGAAGTGGGCCTGGGCAAGATGGAATGAGAGGAACGAAAGAAGTGAGAAAAAGGAGACAACGGATGATGATGATCAAGCTTCTCATCGGGAAGATGGTGATGATGAAGATGATCAAGCTTCTCATGGGCATGAAGACTAGTCATATTGCACGAAGACGACGAATGTTGCCCATTTTGGTTCTGTATAGCAAAAACACCAAAAATGTTTAGGGTGAAGGATTTCTTTTTTTTTTCCATTGTATGTACTCGACTCTTGAGTTTCATCTACTTCTGTAATGACTAGTATTCTCCTCTCGTGCTCGCAGGAGCAGCTTCTTTTTTCAACTGGATAAAACTCATCTTCTTCTTGTGTTCTGTTTCTAGTGATGCGACCAGTTGCTTCTCTATTTTCATGGTAACATGTTCAGGATGTTACTGATCTAGTAAGATATCTACAATCGTACAAGAGAAGTTGCCCTCATTCTCTTTTAGAATTCCATCAATCGATCATAGGAACCACAAACATAATCAATAAAACTTGATTTTTAATACATACTAACGACCAGTTTCCTATTATTACAAAGTTATGAATCACATACATAACATTTGCCTCTTCTTTACAATATTTTTGACTTTGTTTCTACCAAATACAAAGCTGATATCGTCTACAAACAGTGTATACAACAAACAACACTCTACTCAGATCCAACAATGGTATCGCGGCTTTTGATCACAAGCATCCAACAGAATCATACTTGCCTAAATAAGCCGTCACCTGAACCACCAGTAGGAGGCAGCCCGACCGCGCCTGTGTAATAAGGGGTCGAATACATTTCTCTACTATGCAGAACTGAACCAGGATTTCGAGTAGCTGTCATGGGAGTATATGTACTTACTTGTCTATCTAAGTTGAAGTTAGTTGAGGATACTTGGTTACCTTCAAAACCAGATGTTCCACTAGAGATGGCACTGCCTGAAACACTTGGTGTGCCTTTATAAAGTCTAGATTCTTGAGTATTCACAACCGGTTGACCATCTTCCCTAAAGCCTGCCCATAGTTTTGGTCCACCAATGTACGGGGTGGTCAAAGGGCGGTCATCCATTGACAAAGGTAGACTGGTATCTAGTAATTGGCTTTGGAAGCCAGCATGTAGGAGGTTTTTTGGGGATGTTTTAGTGAAAAGCTGATCTCCAAGTAACAGGGGAATGTCTTGCTCAGGTATATGGCTAACAGCTTTCTGAGAACTCGAAGCTAAAAAGTTGTTCCTCGTTGATGCATCAGGTGAAAAATCAGTGGGTACCCGGAAAAGTCCAGCACAGCTAACAGGAAACTCTACCATGGACCCAACGCTGGAAGCAGGGAGAGATGATTTGGTGCAAAATGCTGGCTCTATCGGTAGTGCTGCGTATGCGTTCATATATGAACCTGGCGTTGAAGGATATGAGCTTTCAGAAAGATACTCAGGTTTTCTGATATGTAGGCTATTGACTTTCTCTTGCAGAGACAACTTAGCTTGCTTTAGCGCAGTGAGCACAGTATCACAGGTATCAGACTTTTCCTTTGCCACCGGAACTAAGGGATAATCTACTTTCTGGATGGTAGTGGCATTACTGCAAAAGGAACCACCTCTCGAGTTTGGTCGCGTTACAGGAGGTGACAGAATAGCTGACGAAGAATGCTCACAGATACCTTCACAGCTCCGTGGATGGGAAGACTCAATTTTAGGACTCTCAGCAATGTGTTTTCCTTTGTCTCCAGAAGGAGAAGCATCTTGTTCCACAGATTTGGAACCACAGATTTTGCAGCACTTATCAGCTGATGTTACTGAATTATCAGGCGAACCATGCGACAAAGTTTCAAATGATTTCCTTGTATCACGGAGTGAGGGGACTACTGTGGAACCTTGAAGCTGAGCTTGGGCTTTTTCCCCATTACTTTCATCCGTCACATCTGAATGGTTTCCTACGTCACATAAATCCTGCAAGGTTGGAGAAGAAATATTGATCAGGATTTCTAGTGAACTCACTGAATTTTTTGATCAGAATACTAATTTTACTTGTAATGTATGATATGTGTATGAGCGGAGACTAGATTCAAGTGGACATTTTTTTTTCATATTTGTGAACTAAAGATAATCTATTAGATCATGTACCATACCCGGAAAGGTCATGAGTTCAAATTCTGGAACTCTCTTTTAAACATTTTTGAAGTTTGATTCATATAAGCATGACAACATACCATAATCACAACTAATGAACTAGTTCACATAAGGCATACCAGGGCAAAGGATTTATCCTCTGTGAACTTTTTCTCCCATTGCTTTTGAGTCTCTTCCATATCTTCAAAAGACCCGATAACTTGTGCACGATTTTCTAACGCTCTCTCTAAGTTGATGTCCATACTGTTTCTCTTCTCTAAAACATTTGAATATGACAACTTCTGCAAACTTTCGTCTCCCTTCACAAAAGTAACATCGACAACAGTTCTGGATGCTTCCTCACTCGTGTTAGGAAGCACTTCAGTGCGAACTCCGTTTTCTTGAAGATCAACAACTGTATTTCCATCTCTCTTATAATCTTCAGATACAATTCTGGAAAGTTCAGAAATGTTAGTTTTAATACACAACATATATAAGCAAGTTTTACAATAGCTTTACCAAGAGATTCATCAGGTCTAGAGTGATGTGTATAATAAGAGACTGAAACCTTCAATCTCAAATTTCTAAGCACATATATCACTGAGGAACTGAGAAGCCACTCATATATCACTGAGAAGCGGAGGATAATAAACAGACCTTGATTCGCTGCGTTTTATTTGTCGACAAGATCTTCCTTGGCGGTGTCTAGGCGAGGAAAAATAAGCGGAGTCAAAACCTCTTTGTCTCCTATTACGTGATTCCTTGATCTTGTCGGAAGAACCTGCTTCTCTCCTGCGGCCTTTCCAGGATAGACTTTTGCTAGACACTAGAAAATAAATAAATCTCCGATGCTGAGGAGTTGCTCGATCTCATTGAACCCCCTAATTCAGATGAACTTTCCTCAATTGAGATAGAACGCTTACCTGAATTAGTATGAGAATAGCTTTCTTGATCAGAGTTTGAATCATAAGCATCCGAGACATCAGTAAACCCATTCTCTTCAAGGATTGCAAGTACATCAGCAGTTGCCTGTTCTGCCTTCTTTCTCTGTAAAGACACAATCTTGAGCTGTTCCTCCAGCTCTGCTACCTAAAGATTAAGGCATGATGACACAAGGCTATAAAAAAACAGTTCACTGGATGATACAAATTAGCAAAAAAAATCAAATACATGATGCAAGACAATATACATACTTTATCAGCGAGCCCATCAAGCTTTGCTCTAGCGCTCTTGGAAACAGCTCTTTCAGCAAGTAAACGTGCACGGAGAAATTCAATGGTCATTGAAGTAGGATCTTGTGTGTCTGAATCAATAGACCTATAAAATGCACTCACCGAACAAAAAAAAAAACTGATGAGCCATAAGAAATTCCCATAATTACAATATCAACCAGCTTCTAAACGTGATTCGATTGCAAACGACTCTAGTCAATATGGTTGTTGAGAAACAATGGAAGCGGTAAGTAAAAATACCAAAACGGAGACGATTGAATTGGAAAACAGACAGAAACTATACCGATGATCCAAGTTGTCCTGATGCGCCATCACCAAGAAGACCAAAGATCTGCGAATTTCGAATATTGTCTGAAAAATTTATGGAAACTGCGGTGGAAAGCCGTCTCTCTCTCTCTCTCTTCTTCTCTCTGCTTAATAAATCAACTTCACAAGTCAATGAGAGGAGAGAGAGCTCTCTTACGGTTTTTAATTTTAATGATTAAAGTAATTTTCTTTGTTCTCATTGGTTCGAAATGATAAAACTAAATTAAATAGAGATGATGATAGCTATTTACTATTGCTAACTTCGACTTAATACTTTGCTTAGTTCTTCGAATGTAGAGAGGTGTAAGACAAAGTCCTGAGCAATACCGAAGACGATTTAAAAAAAAAAAAAAATAGTAAATAAGTAAATAATATTTTTACTTTTTTTTTGGGGGGGATATTTACTTTTAATTGTTTAAATAGGTGTTAAATCATATAAATAGTGCGGACGCCAAAAATATATTGAAATACGGTTTTATTGGCCCCTTTAGGTTACAGGGATTTTCTCTTTCATGCTTTCTCTCTCTCTATCTCTATCTCCATCTCCATCTCCATCTCCATTCTCTTCTTCTCCTCTTGTTTGAGCTAATACAGAGAGAATCGCCTGATAAATCCACTTTGTCTGCGACCCGAAATTCAAGGAAGCCTCTTTCTTTTTTAAGCTTTTTTTTTTCTTCACCGGTGGAATCTCCCTTCTCTCAGTAGTGATTACAGCTCGGCTCCTTCCAGGTTCCTTGTTTGATTATGTTTTCCGCCTTTTTGGGCTACCTCAGATTGACGAAACCCTAGTCTCTAACTGCGGCATCTCGGATTTGGTTTCAGTTTTTCTGGAAGCGGCCTCCATTGATTCAGCTTCTCTTTCTTTGCGACCTCCGCTTTACCTTGTTTGGTCACCGCCGGACGGACTCTGGAGTGGGTTCAAGGTTACTCTTATGCGATTCTTCTGGATAATTTGATGCCGCAGGATCACGCATCGTGGGATCGGAAGGAGCTCTTGAGGCAAAGGAAGCACGAGAGGCCGGAACCATCTTTCGATTCGGCTTTCAGATGGAGGGATTCGCCTACAACTCCTTCTTCTCACCATCTTCCCCGCGAGTTTTCACGGTGGGGATCTGGAGACTTCCGCAGGCCTTCTTGTAAGAGACCTAACCCTCTTTTTTCTTTTTTCCTTCTTCTTTTCTCGCTAATTAGGGCTTAGAATCCGGCGATATAATACTTTTCCTGCTTGATTTGATTGTTGATTTAGAGGCATACCTTTGTTTCTTTTAAATTGAGTTCTTGCTGTCTGACGATTTAGGGTTTTTTTTTTTGTGGAGCATTACCACAACTCTGAAGATCGATAGGAAGTGAGTCGATGAGATTACTATTAAAAAGGAGCAATTTTTATTTTTGGAATCTAATACTCAAGTAGATATAGTTTGACAGCAAGAGGAGTTTGTTATCTCAATTGAGTTAGTATTTTTTTCTCATAATCTGAAAACAGGAAAAAAAAACCTAACTTTGTTCCTGCATCATTATCTTGCAAGACTTGTTCCCAGCAGTACAAGTCCCCAAAAATCGTGTTGTTAGTTTTAGTTTTACATGTTATAGATTTGGATAAAGATGGGACTTATTTTGTAGGTTTCTTACATCTATACTTTTTTCTGGTAGATTTGAATTCCCTGTGTGAGCTTAAGGGAATTGTTTTGTCTCCTCTTGGCGAATATTACACAACATGTTTTTCCAGCAGTAAAAGTTCAAAATTCGTGGAGAGATATCTTTTTTAGTTTTAGAAGTTATATATTTGGATGAATATAGGTCTTGCATAGTTTATAATTTCCTCTTTGTCTTCAAAATTTTTCTGAAGGTCATGGTAAGCAGGGAGGACGGCACCAGTTTGTGGAGGAGACTAGTCATGGATACACATCTTCTCGGTCCAGTGCCCGGATGTTTGAAAATGACTACTATAGACCATCAGCACCACGTGGAGACTGGCGATATACCAGGAATTGCAGGGATGATAGAGTGTCTTTTAGCCAGAAGGACTGGAAATGCAATACATGGGAGATGAGCAACGGATCTTCTAGAGGTTTTGAAAGGCCATGTGGAATTAGAAATGGTCGGAGGTCAGTTGATGAAAGGCCGCCACATGCTTCAGATACTCATACTACTGTGGTGAACTCTTGGGATCTAGCCAACTCCACTCATCAGCCGGACATTGAGCTCTGTACCCCAGCACGGACTCTTAAATTTAAAAACGAGCAGAAATTTTCAGATCAGAGGCTATCACTTCCTTCAGATCCCTATTCTGACTGTGTTAGCTTGTTTGAACGGCCTTCTTCGGAGAACAATTATGGTAATAAGGCCTATTCTCCAGCAAAGCAATGCAATGATTTGATGTATGGTCGAAGGTTAGCTAATGATAATTCATTAGATCCTCCAATCCTCAATGCAGAGCTAGAGGGGACTTGGGAACAGCTTCACCTGAAAGACCCGCAAGATAATAGGTTACATGGAACCAGTGATTTAGACGGTGCCAGGAAATGTGGCAAGGAGAATTCTCTGGGAGCAATTGGGAAACTTCCAGCATGGACCTGTTCTGGGAGTTTTGCATCTCAGAGTTCAAGTTTTAGTCACTCAAGTAGCTTGAAAAGCTTGGGGGCTGTTGATTCCAGCGATCGGAAAAATGAGGTTCTTCCTAAAATTGTTTCTGTCACTCAATCTTCTTCAGGAGATGCTACTGCATGTGCCACAACTACTCAACTTCCTGAGGAGATGAGTTCTAGAAAGAAACAACGTCTTGGGTGGGGTGAGGGCCTGGCGAAATATGAGAAAAAGAAAGTTGATGTTAACACAAGCGAAGATGGAACGACATTGTTGGAAAACAGTACAGAGGAACTGCATTTTTTGAACAAAAATATTGTTGATAAAAGTCCTACAGCAGCCATTGTTCCAGAATATGGTTCCCCTACAACTCCATCCTCTGTAGCTTGCAGTTCATCACCAGGTACGGTTCATTTCATTATACATCTCTCTGCGTGCTATTCTCATTCCTGTGCTATTTGGAGTGACCTGCATCATTTTCCTATTACTTGAGCTCTTTTGTCATGTATCTGATCTTGTAAACACTGATTTCCACTTTCTCTTCTATCATGTCTAATTATTATTTTTGTTTTTTCGTGTGCAGGATTTGAAGATAAATCTTCTGCGAAAGCTGCTATAACTGCTAGTGATGTCAGTAACATGTGCCGTTCACCTAGTCCCGTGTCCAGTATTCAGCTTGAACGAGTTCCAATCAATATCGAGGAGATCAATAACATCTCAATGGAGCGATTTGGCTGTTTGCTCAATGAGTTGATTGGTACTGATGATTCGGGTACAGGGGATTCCAGTTCTGTCCAATTGACATCAATGAACAGATTACTTGCCTGGAAAGGTGATATTTTGAAAGCTGTGGAGATGACTGAATCGGAAATTGATCTGCTTGAAAACAAACATAAGACGCTAATGCTTGAAGTTGGAAGACACTGCCGTGTTGTTGGATCCAGTTCACGCCTTTGTGAGGGGGACGAAAATGTGGCCAAGGAGCAGGAAGCTTCTTGTATATTGGGTCCTAAGGCAGCAGCTTCCTCTGTATCTGAAACACTGGTGAGGGGTTCTGTTCATCAGGCTGTTTTAGCCAAGGTTCCTGTTGATGTTTTTGAGGATAGTCCTGGAGAAGTTAAATCTCTATCCCAATCTTTTGCCACTGTTGAAAGCAGTGAAGATATGTTGCCCATACCGTCTATGAAGGCAGCTGCTTCCTCCAAAGAGATTAACATATCTGCTATTGCCAATCAGGAAACTATTGAGCTTTCTTTTGCTGATGATTGCATGGCCTCCAATGAAGACGTGCTCTGTGCTAAGTTATTATCTTCCAATAAGAAATATGCCAGTGAATCATCTGAAGTATTTAACGAAATGCTTCCAAGAGATTTCAGTTCGTTTGATGACTCAAGATTCCCTGGCATGTGTCAAAGGCAGTTTGATTCTCATGTCAACGAGAAAATTGCCGATAGGATAGGGCTCTTGAGAGCTAGGGAGAAAATTTTGCTCCTTCAGTTTAAAGCGTTTCAGCTCGCATGGAAGAAAGATCTGCATCAACTAGCTTTAACAAAGTACCAACCAAAGTCTAACAAAAAAACAGAACTATATCCTAATGCAAAAAATAGTGGGTATTTGAAGCTTCCCCAAACTGTCCGCCTGAGGTTCTCTTCTTCAGGTAAAGTTCTCAAATCTCTTTTTCTCGCTGTTTTTCGCTATTGGTATTTTAAGCTTTTCGTGGTTTGTCTTTGTCTGGTATAAAATTCGTTTTTTATCTTGTTATTGTAAGGTGTCAGTCTTGGTATGTGTTTCTTTGGAGCATTTATCTTCGTTTTTTCCTTTTTCTGAGGTAAATATTTGTCTTAGTTGTAGGGCCTTGAAATGTCTGACTTTTCAAGAGAGCATGAGTTGTTGAGGGAAAACATCTAGAACTTTTGACACTGTTAATTGAATCATGATGCCATATGTTCTTTGGGCACAAGAGTTGTCAAATAGTCGATCGATGTTAACGAGTTTGTTGGATATTGGTAATGCTAGGTTAATTTTGTTAGATTTTGGGTTTTATTCTAATATTGTCTCCACTGTAATATTTATTTTAACACCTAACTTGTATGACTAGGAGGTGCAGTCCAGACAGTTTGCTTTGTAAAACTTTTGGATAATGATCACATATGAGTTGAAGTCTTCTTTTCATTGAGTTTTGAATTTTAATAACCGTCTTACTCTACACGTGCAGCTCCAAGAAGGGATAGTGTAGCCTCCACAACAGAGCTTGTAGGTTATATGGAAAAGCAACTTCAGGGTACCCGTCTAAAGCCTAGTAGAGACACTTTGAGAATGCCTGCGATGATTTTGGATGAGAAAGAGAGAGTGATGTCGAGGTTTATCTCTAGCAATGGACTGATTGAAGATCCATGTGACGTTGAGAAGGAAAGAGCAATGATTAATCCTTGGACCTCAGAGGAGAAAGAGACTTTCCTGAATATGTTAGCAATGCACGGGAAGGATTTCAAGAAGATTGCTTCATATCTTACCCAAAAGACAACTGCGGACTGTATTGATTACTACTACAAAAACCATAAGTCTGACTGTTTTGGGAAAATAAAGAAGCAGCGTGCTTATGGTAAAGAAGGGAAGCACACCTACATGTTGGCGCCACGAAAAAAGTGGAAACGTGAGATGGGTTCTGCCTCTCTTGATATTTTAGGTGCCGTCTCCATTATAGCAGCAAACGCAGGAAAGGTTGCATCAACCAGGCAGATCCCTTCCAAAAGGATCACCCTTAGAGGTTGCAGCAGTTCTAATTCATTGCATCACGATGGCAATAACTCTGAAGGGTGCTCCTACAGTTTCGATTTCCCTCGTAAGAGAACTCTTGGTGCAAATGTTTTAGCTGTTGGTCCTTTGTCATCAGAGCAGATAAATTCTTGCTTAAGGACATCCGTGAACTCTACAGAGAGGTGTATGGATCATCTGAAGTTTGATCCTGTTCTAAAAAAGCCTCGGATATCTCATACTACACATAATGAGAACAGCAATGAAGACGATGACTCATGTTCAGAAGAGAGCTGCGGGGAAACGGGTCCTATTCATTGGACAGATGATGAGAGATCTGCCTTTATACAGGGGTTCTCGCTATTTGGCAAAAATTTTGCTTCAATATCGAGGTTCGTCAGGACAAGGTCTCAGGATCAGTGTAGGGTTTTCTTTAGCAAAGTTCGGAAATGCCTTGGGTTGGAATGTATACAGTCTGGATCTGGAAATGTAAGCACGTCTGCAAGTGTTGATAATGCCAATGAGGGTGGTGGAAGCGACTTGGAAGATCCTTGTGCTATGGAGAGTAACTCTGGCATATGCAATAAAGGAGTCAGCGCCAAGATGGGTTTGAATTCACCTACCTCACCTTTTAACATGAATCAGGAGGGAGCTAATCATTCAGACTCTGCAAATATGAAAGCCGATCTTAGTAGATCAGAACAAGAGAATGGGCTGACATATTTGCGTTTGAAAGATGATACTAATCTCGTGAACAATGCATATATAAATGGGGGTTTCCCAGGTCTAGCTTCAGAACCTTGCAGAGATTCGGTAGACATTAATACTGTTGAGAGCCAGTGTCAGGCTGCAGAGAAAATTAAGAGCAATGATCTGTTGTCAATGGAAATAGATGAAGGTAATTTAACATCTGTCGCTGTATCTTCTGATTCCTTGTATTGTGGCTCAAGCGTTCTTTCCAATATTATAGTGGAGACTCCCACAGAAATCGCACGCAAGGGCTCAGGAGGTCAAGGTGCTGCATTGCCTAAACAAAGTTCAAAGGATCAGGATGGAGTGATGCAAGCTGCAAACAGAACCAGAAATTCTGGCCTTGAGGCTGAAGCTGCCCCTTCAAGTTTCAGGTACCCTGAGTGTCTGCACCATGTTCCGATTGAGGTGTCGACGGGAGACCTTGTAGGTGTCAGTGTACCACAAGAAAATCTCAATTGCCATACAGAGTCCGAGTTATCAAATTCTCTCGTTGGACAAGTTGTCCAAACAAATAACTTTGGTTGGCAGTTTTCTAAGGTCAATCTGGATTTGGATGGGAGGCTTCGGGTTTTAGGCCATGTCAACCCTGAGCAGAATGGTCAATTAAATGCTACTAATACGGAATCTTGTCAAATTCCCCAGAGATCATTCACGCAAGATCCGAGCAGGATAAGTAGGTCAAAGTCTGATTTGATTGTGAAAACCAAACGTACAGGTGAAGGTTTCTCTCTCAACAAGTGTACTAGTTCAGGTACTAAGCCTCTGACAGTATACCATAAAGATGAAAGATCTGGTCACAGCAGGAGCCATTCATTTAGTTTGTCTGATACTGAGAGGCTCGATAAGAATGGAGATGTGAAGCTGTTTGGCACAGTCCTAACCGCTGATGAGAATGGAAGCAAGCAAAAACACTATCCAGGCGGAAGTATCAGGTCATCATCAACCTTGAGCAGGGACCATGATACAAGACATCAGTACATTAATCAGCAACACCTTCAGAATGTTCCTATTACGAGCTACGGTTTCTGGGATGGCAACAGAATTCAAACCGGGCTCACATCTTTGCCAGAGTCTGCCAAATTGCTTGCAAGTTGCCCTGAAGCATTTACCACGCATCTTAAGCAGCAAGTTGTTAGTACCAAAGAGATTCAGCTGGATGTTAGTGGAACTCTGAGCTTTGGGAAGCATATCGAAGATAGAGCAGAGATCTCGAGCAGTAAGGATGAAGGTAACCTAGGAGGAGTAAATGGTGTAGCAGAGGCAGCCACGTGAATCAAAAGCTTCTTAGGATCATGATTAGTTTGTTTTGGAGGATTGGCACATTCTTTGTTTGTCATCCTATCTGTATTATATCTCATTTTATTGTCTTTTTTTTTGTTAATTTAGAATGTCAGTCAATATAGGCATTTTTTTTTTTTTTTTGGGTTCAACTTAAGTTAGGCGCCTGGAGAAAATTCATAGCTGATGTTTGTATTTGTAATATTGCTGATAATAACAGAGCTCTCTCTGTATGTTTTCCAAGGAGGATAACACTTGAAGAATCACATCTAATGGTGTCTAGTGAAAAATTCACCTTAACTTGCAGGAGGAAAGACCTTTTTCTTCTGCCTCGGAACTTGTTTGGAGGATTGGTGGTAATGGCGCCACGACTTTTACAACCTGCAAGACGGTAATGATATGAATATAAGCTGATTTAGATAAAAAGATATAATCGATCTGGTAAAGGGCTGGACAACTTTTGCAAAGACATTTCAGATTTTGACTAGTGTGTGGCTTTAGCATGATTGGGTTTATATACCTTACTAAGGTTCAACAGGTTTGGTAGCTCTACTTGATGTGCATGCAGATGATATCCGCAATCCCCAGGAACAGCCTGATTAGGTCTTCGGTAACCCCTGCATCAAAATATGCAGCCACGGTGCTTCAATATAGTCATGACACATGCTATAACACTAGTCTATACACCAATCCACACTCCACACAACAAACTACCTATTATATTGCATCATACTACATTAGTTAGCTCGATATTGTTCAATTTTTGTGGACCATTGATCTCAAGGAATCTAGAAAACATAGTGCAAAATGTAAGTACGAAAAAGAAGTGATCCAAGTTTGTACCCATCTTCATCAAAAGCAGCATCTACAACATATGGATCAAAACACTTTGGTTGTCCGCCCGCAACATAAAGAGGATCTCCTGCACTTTGGTCAACATATAAGCTATATGTTTCTAAGTTTTTTCATGTTTGCTGATTTGCATTCTCAGGATTTTCTTTCCCTTACAAAACTAGCACTGAGATCCGGTAAAAAGTCACATCCTCTTTCATACCACTGCCAAAAGAAAACTTATGTGGAGAAAGATCTTCCTAGTCTATGCAATAAGCAACTCATGTCTTGACTGCTACTATATGTATACGGCTCATAAAATTATAACTAGTTTAAGCATCACGTGGGACTAAGGCCTATTTTATCCATCCAAACATGGTTCCATCCTTTTGTATTTAATGCTCTACTAAAGTTTTCCTACCACCAGCCAGCAGTTTAGTTGTTTCATGATTTCCTAGTAGATAGATAAGTAAAGTTGCAAAATAATCCATACAAGTTTTGTCTTTAAAGCTACTTATCCAACTTTTCTTAGTTTACAATTATGAAGGGCTATTAAAACACAAGTCGCACAGAATACCAATTCTAAATGTGTGACAGAGCAGAAGGAAACAAAAGTTTTTACCTACCAAGGGATGTCCCATGTATGCAAGATGAATCCGGATTTGATGTGGTCTTCCAGATTGTATTTCCATCTGTTTTCACTACAAGAAAACAGCCGATTCCCGACGGGCATATCCGTCGGAATTCGGTCGGGAATCGGCTTTTCCCGACAAATTTCCGACCGATTTTACCCGTCGAGACTATGTTGTCGGAAATAAAAATCAGTCAGAAATTGGTCGGGAATTTCCGACAAAATTCCGACGGGCATGTATTCCGACCGAATTCTCGACGAATATCATTGGTCGGAATTTCCCGACCACTTACCGACCGTACTAAAATTCCGACCAGTTTCCGATGGTAATAGTTGTCGGATATTTTCCAACGGTATTCCGAGGGAAATCCGAGGAGTGTTATCCCAACCGATTCCTGACGGGAGTGTTTTCCGACCGATTTCCGACGGGAATTTAAATATTAAAAAAATAGAAAAAATAATGATTATTTAATTAAAATTAAATTAATAATTCGAAAATTAAAATTAAAATTAAATTGTGGATAAATATAATAAATGTTTTGAAATAAAATTAAATTGTTTTCAAATTACAAAAACATAAAAATTAATTTCCCGTTCCCAATCCCGCTCCTGAAGTTCCCCTTGCCCTTCCCCTTCCCGCTCCTGGGAAATCCATGTCAATCTTCCTCGTAGACGTGGATCAAGCCGGATGTGCAAGTCCCGCCCCGGTTGTTAGACTAACTCCTCGATGGACATGATTAGAGGAGGAACTTCACTGTGCGACTCCGAGACATTAGAAAGCCCCATATTTTGTCTTGGATTAGGGGTCCCCGTTGGCGAATCGTCCTGTTGCGGCCCTCGAGACGAACCACCGCTAAATTGCCGTGGTTGACTCACTCAAGACAAACCCCCGCGACGAGTAATGTGTCCCTCGTACGACCTCGAAAAATAAAAACAAAAAATTCAATAGTTCTAATAAGTAGATACAAATACTAGAAAAATACAAAAAAATGCTCCATACAAAATAAAATAAAAATACAAAATACAAAATTATATAAATTTCAAAAAATATTATAAATTCACAAAAATTGAAAAAAATATATATTTAACAAATTTACATTTTTAATTGTAGAAAATACTAAAACTATTTCCAAAAACCCAAAAAATAATTTAGGAAAAATTCTAATATTACCAAAATTACAAAAAATGCAAAATAAAAAATTATATAAATTTCATAAAATATTACAAATTCACAAAAATTGAAAATATTAGGAAAATGTTTTATGAAAATTTATAAAAATCACTTGTAAAATGCTAAAAAATATTCTACTATTCTAAAAAATGTTAAAATCACTTGTAAAATGCCATAAAATTATTCTAAAATATATAAATTTACTAAAACCCTATTTTATTATAGAAAACCCTTTTTGAATTTACACAAAAATATTCTAAAAAATTTTCAAAAAAAAAAACATAAAATCTACAAAAAATCATCTTCAAAACAATTTAACAACTTAATCTAACCAAATTTTATAACCTAAACACTATCTAACAACCTAAAATCTACACAAATCTAACCTAAAATCTAACAAAATGTCCCAAAATCAAAGGAATGGTGAAGGAAGTTTACATGGTGAAGGAAGATGGCGGCGGTGGAGGCGCAATTCCGGCGAGGAAGGTCGGCGGCGGTGGCGAGGACCTAAGAAAGAAGAAAAAATTTAAAGAAGAGGAAGAGAAGAGAGAAGAGAAGATGAAGAGAAGAGAGAAGAAGCTTACTTGGCTTTCAATTGACGGCGGACGGCGGAGAGAGATCTAAGAGAGAGGAGGAGATGAAACGAAATGAGGAAGAAGAAGAGTCTAGGTTGATTTAGTTGCAATTGATTTCCGACCGACCGGTTAGGTCGGGAACCGGTCCGAAATCAATTAATAAACCGCCTCAATATTTTGTTTTGGCGGTGGATTTCCCGGGTTTTGTTTTTGGGATTGGTCGGAAATTCGTCGGGATTTCCGACCGATTTCCGACCATATATGAAGATTTTCCGAAAAAGCTAAGTGTAAAATGCTAACTGTAAAAATATCAATTATAAATCCCGTCGGAAATTGGTCGGGATTTCCGACCAATTTCCGACCATATATTAAGATTTTTCCGAAAAATGCTAAGTGTAAAAATATCATTTATAAATCCTGTCGGAAATTGGTCATGATTTCCGACCAATTTTTCGACCATATATGAAGATTTTCCGAAAAATACTAAGTGTAAAATGCTAAGTGTAAAAATATCAATTATAAATCCCGTCGGAAATTGGTCGGGATTTCCGACCAATTTCCGACCATATATTAAGATTTTTCCGGAAAATGCTAAGTGTAAAAATATCATTTATAAATCCTGTCGGAAATTGGTTATGATTTCCGACCAATTTTTCGACCATATATGAAGATTTTCCGAAAAATACTAAGTGTAAAATGCTAAGTGTAAAAATATCATTTATAAATCCCGTCGGAAATTGGTCGGGATTTCCTACCAATTTCCGACCATATAGGGTTTAGGTATGCAATACTAAATTTAAAAACCATATAGGGTTTAAGAAACATCTACTAATCTTATTTCCTAACAACTAACTTAATAGGTAAACATAAAATGGATCATATGAAGATTTATATGAATCGATTCGAGAACGAGTGTAACATTTCATAATGATACATATAACTTATACTCACACTTATCGGTTTCTTGTCGGGTTTTGATTAAAAGCTCAAAAAAAATGATTATTAAGATATTTTAACATTGAATTCTTTTAATATATCATATCTAACCCTAGCAATCATAAACGTAATCAAATTTTTACCATTTGAGGTTTCAAAACCACAAATGGTCAGGAATTCGTCGGAAATTCCCGACTGATTAGGGTGAGAACACATGTTTTAAATGTATAGTAACACGTTTATTTTCTATTTGTAAAAAATAAAAATTGGAATTCCTGACCGATTTCCGACAATGTTAAATCGGTCTCTATATCGTCGGAAATCGGTCGGTAATTTCGACGACTAAAAAGTGGTCGGGAATTTCGGACCAATTCAAGACGGGATTTTTTTCCTCGGTATTTTATCGGAAATCGGTCGGGAATTTCTGACCGATTTTTTTCCCGTCGGGAATCGGTATGTTTTCTTGTAGTGTTTGCATAAAAACAAGATGATTTTCAACACCTATGTTTTGGTTCTACTCTCTATCTCGCTTTCTGCATTATTATCCTTGTGTGACATGCAAGTGCGAAAGCTAACGGCATTGGAAATTAGATGAAACATAAAAAGACCTTAACCAGCGTACAATTTCTTTGCATGTCCCTCTCCAGAACATCTACTTTGCTGAGAGCAGGTTTGCCTAATAAGAGGGAAAGGAAGAACAAACATAAAGACAAAACAAACACTAAAATGAGAACAAATTAGATTTAGTGTGGATCATTCTGTCGCTCTAGCTAATGGTATAAGATACTAGAACTGACCTTCCGGAGAAGCAACATATAATCCTTTTGCGACCCCAAGATATCGGACCACTCCGATAGGGTGCTTGATAACTACCTTCAAAATGTAAGTAAAGAAGAAGCACTGCCAAGAGACGCTATCTCAGTTACATATCTAAGCATATTACAAAACCTTAAAAAAAAAAATTTCACAGCGCAAATAATAAAGTGGTCTCGCCTCGTCTTCTTCAGCTATACCATCTGCTAGTGCTCGATATATCTTTGATATTTTTCTTCCGGTTCCACACTCTTGATCCAGGTTACTGTAAGATAGAAGAGTTTATTTTCTAAGAACATAGTGAAAGTACACATACAAAAACTTCTGAAATCCTATAATTCTTCATATATTCCCCTCATAGTGGAAGTGTCCAGTAAGTTAACCGAGCATATGTCATATATTTTTTCATCAGAATCAGAAAACTGAATGCAACATATGAAGAACTTTAGGTACAAGATGTTGAATCAAAATACTATTTTATTGCAACATTCTCGGTTATATTATCAGACTAGCTCTATTTTCTTTTTCCCTGAATAAGTTTACTTTTCATGGCACGTAATTCCCAATTTCCTATTCTGTCAAACTTTAGGTACAAGATGTTGAATCAAAATACTATACTATTGCATGCGTAGCGACCATTACTAGGGTAATACAGGAGACTGAAATCTGTAACTGAAAACACCTTCATATATAACACTGATAAATTACGCACCAGTTCTAGAAACAAATGTTACCTGAATCACTGACTAAAAACCTTATAGATAATACCAAAGATCTTTTCAAAAATGATCTGAGTCAAAAAAAAAGTAAGCAAGAAATCATGTTTTTTAACTCACCCGAACCCAACAAGAGATGTTCCCTCAGAAAAATAAGAAGCAAGTTTAGTTTTTGCAAGCTTTGTCTTCGCACAGAGAAGTATACCTGAGAAAAGAGTCCATCTATTAAAACAAATGAAATAAAGTGAAATAACATATCTTAAGTCTTAACAATTTCCTTAGTAGAGAGGTATTATTGTAGAGGTGCTTTTGCAATGATAACTGATAAGTCGAGTGAAGAGTACAAGATATATAAGGGAGCGGAGAATACTTGAATCATATAAAGGCTAACCTGATGTTCCTCTACCCAGTCGATGTACAGGGACAGGGTGTGATTCACTAGCTCCGGTGGAAGAATCATTTTTACCAAAACACCACTGCAGTTGCGTCAATAAAGTCCACACGTTTATTGTGAGTACGATGAAACATTTTTACAAACAGTCGGAAATTGGTCTGGACTTTCCGACCAATTTCCGACCACACATAGTATAGCTGGTCGGAAAACGGTCGGAAAAACGGAATTAAAAAAAAATATTGTGAGTCCGAATAATTAATGCATATAGAAAATTTTCTAAAATTTTTAACAAATTAATTCGGATTCCGAATAATTAATGCATATGGAAATTTTTTTAAATTTTTTAACAAATTTATTCTGATTCCGAATAATTAATGCATATGGAAATTTTTCTTAATTTTTTAACAAATTAATTCGGATTCCGAATAATTATCTGGAGTTGCTTAATCGGAATCCTAATTAAAAAAATTCTAAAAATTAATTAATACATATGGAAAAGTTTCTAAAATTTTTACTTAAAAATAAATGCATATAAAAAATTTGTTACAAAATTATTCTGAGTCCGATGAATAATCTGAAGTTGCTGAATCGAAATCGTCATCAAATTCTCCTCTCTCTTCTTCAGAATCCTTAAATACTTCGTAATCCCCGCCCATATCGGTGAAGTTAACCACAAGGTCAACCTCAAGAGAATGCTCGATTTCACCTAAGTTACCAATTGGAGTTTCATGTAAAGGGTCATGCTCGGAAACCCCAGATATCATTCCTCTTGGTTGTATCGACGTTACTGCAATCCACGGGTCTTGCTTGTTCCTAACCCGGGGGTATCGAATGTAGGAAACCTGTCCGCTTGTGAAGCAAGAATAAATGGATCGCATTTCCGATGTCGCTTTCCAGAGTGAATAGATGCTACACCGAATTCGTCCTGACGTAGACCTTCCACTGGATCATACCAATCACAATAGAACACAATGCACCTCAAACCAACCATTCCTGGATATTTGACTTCTAATATTTCGCGGAGTATACCGTAGTAGACAAATTCTCCGGATGTAGACGATATACCGTAATTGCATGTTGTCCTTGAGCTCCCTTCACGATAAGCCTTAAAAGCATACCCTCGAGTGCAATACATCGGATAAACACTTGGTACAAAAGTAGGGCTACGCACCATCTCAACTAACCACGTGGGAAATTCTACCCCGGTAGTAGTCATCTGATCAACCTGTACAAAGTGTGGACAATCGTAAACAATATGTGCTAATGTAAGCATGTGAAATTTAATTAAATTGAGGGAAATCGAGCACTTACGTAATATTGCAACCAACCCGAGAATTCATTCTGTTTACGGACCGCAAGCTCATCCTCTGTGCAATTTGGAAACCAATTACGAATTTGGTCCATGTATATCCTGTGAATTAAACAAATACATTATGCAAAAATACTATCAAGGATTTTTGGTAATTACTAAACATCAAAATCAGGTATACTCTCATATTCCAAAACGTCGTCGCAATTTGTCAGAATATATGTATGCAAATGTCTTTGTTCCTCCTCTGTTAGTCGTCGAGGCCTCCCTTTTCCACTAAGCCTTCCAATTTGTGCAAATAGATTTGGGACATATACCGGATACGGCGGTTTTTCTCCTCCATCATCATGCCGTGCAAGTCGTCTACTTTTAGTCTTTACCGAAGATGGAAAGTAGTAGCTCGCAAAGTTGGATGCTTCTTCATTAATGCTCTGTGCAACAATAAAACCTTCGACTCTTGCAAGATTTTTCACCTTCTTCTTTAGGTGGAACATATACCGCTCAAAAGGATATATCCATTGATATTGAAATGGCCCACCAAGTGCTGCTTCCCTAGGGAGATGAATAGGAAGATGTTCCATAACATCAAAAAATGATGGTGGAAATATTTTCTCGAGGTTGCATAAAAGAACCGGTATCTTCTCCTCCAGGTTTCGGATACCGTCTGCTGTAAGTGATCTCGTACATAGATCCCGGAAGAAAGCACCGATCCCTGCATAAATGATAAAAAAAATTTAGCAAAATTTAGATAATATATATATCGAACTATATATAATTTTGTAAATGTACCTGCAATAGCTTCATGGACGTTTCTAGGAAGAAGACCGGCAAAGGCAAATGGAAGGAGGCGTTGCATGACAACGTGACAATCATGACTTTTCGTCCCTGAAAACTTCCCTTCTCCAATATTAACGCAATTACGAAGGTTAGATGCGTATCCATTTGGGAATTGAACACTATGCGTAATTCAGTCGAAGAAATCCTCCTTTGAAGGCTCATCCAAACGAAAAGCAGGGGGGGCAGTGATTTTCCGTTCGCCATTACATGGAGGTCCTTCCGCGAACAAATATCTGGCAAGTCCAATATGGCTTTCAAATTATCTTTCGTCTTCCCTTGCACATTTAGAATAGTATTCATGATGTTGTCAAAAATGTTTTTTTCAATGTGCATGGCATCTAGATTATGGCGCAACAGATTGTTCTTCCAATATGGCAAATCCCAAAAAATACTCCTCTTGTTCCAATTGTGGTACTCGCCACAACCGTCTACGGGAAAATGACCTTTACCACCACATAAAACCGTCTTCGCATCACCAAAATCTCTCAACTGAGTGATGATGTTATTCCCATCCGGCTCAGGAGGTGGACCATCAAATATTTTTTTACCCTTTTTAAACAATGCCGTGCTCCGACGATATGGATGATCATGCGGTAAAAATTGTCGATGACAGTCGAACCAAGAAGTCTTTCGACCATGCTTTGACTGGAACGCATCAGTGTTATCTTGACAATAAGGGCACGCCAACCTTCTATGAGTCAACCATCCAGATAGCATACCATATGCTGGAAAATCACTTATGGTCCACATAAGTACCGCACGCATCGTGAAATTCTATTGGAGAGAAATATCGAACGCTTGAACACCATCTTTCCATAACATTCAACTCATAAATTAATGGCTGCAAGAAAATATCAAGGGATCTCTTAGGATGCTCCGGTCCAGGGACGAGAATCGTGAGGAACAAAAACTCTCGTTTCATGCACAAACTAGACGGCAAATTGTAAGGTGTGACGATTACTGGCCACAATGAATATTGCCTCCCATGTTTCCCAAAAGGGTTGAATCTATTTGTTGATAACCCGAGGTATACGTTCCTTGCCTCACACGCCAAACTAGGATAGACTTCTTGAAAATGTTTCCACGCTTCTGCATCTGAGGGATAATCAATCTCTCCATCTGAGTTATGCTATGGATGCCATCTCATAGGTCCTGCCGTGCGCTCGGATTGATATAACCTCTTCAACCTCTCTGTTACCAGCAAATACCACATCCGTTTATGTGGAACTGGTACTCTACCACCCGTTTCCTGATACCGAGGTTTCTGACAAAAACGACACTTGAGACGGTTTTCGTCCTTTCTCCAGTAAATCATACAATTGTCGATGAACACATCTATCATCTGATACGGCAATCCAAGACCAGCTACAAGTTTATGAACCTCGTAGTATAAAGCCGGTGAGATATTATCTTCAGGTAAAATATCTTTCACAAAATCAGCTATTGCATCCACACAATCCTTCGCCAAGTTGAAATCGGTCTTTATAGTCATCAACCTACTTGCAGTTGATAAAGGCTATATTCCCTCTCTACATCCTTCGTATAGTGGATGCTTAGCTGCATCTAACATATCGAAAAACTTCCAAGCTTCCAAATTAGGTTCCTCTATTCCAATACCATCCTGAACATACGATGGTACGTTTTCACGAAATGCATCATTCACCATCTGAACGTTTGCATCTACTTTCGGTGTTGGTTCCTCTATCCTACCCGAATAATTAAAACTACTACATTAATATTGCACCATTGAATCAGTTTCTCCGTGCGTATACCAAACCTTGTAACCCGGCATAAACCCATTCCTATAAAGGTGATTCCATACTTCCTTAATAGAGACTAGTCTATGATTCCGACATTTAGTACATGAACAATACAATTTACCGTATTCTGACGTCATGCTATTGTTTGTCGCAAATGTCATGAATTCCTCATCACTTTGTGCATACTCATCCATCAGTTGATTCGTCGCTGGATCTTGCTGTGGTCTATCCATCCACGATCGAAAATAATCATAAGGGTTTGGATTTGAAGAAGACATTTTCTAAGTTTTTGTGTGTGTAAGTTGTGAATGAGGGTGGAGAGATATTGATAATGGATTTTCCGCGTATTTCCGGCCGGTTTCCGACCGGTTTTATAATCGCAAACGGCTATAAAACGGCTAATGCAACGAGCAGATTAACGGATCTATTTCGTCGGAAATTGGTTTGGAATTCTAGACCAATTTCCGACGATCTTACATCGGTCTCTAACTCGTCGGAAATTGGTCGGAATTCCAGGCCAATTAAATTTTGTTGCGAATTCCCGACCAATTTTAGACGGATCGTTTTTCCTCGGTATTTCGTCGTAAATTGGTCAGGAAATTCCGATGAAATTTTAGTGGTCGGAATTCCCGTCGGGAATCAGGGATAGGTTCCTCTAATGATTCTTGATGGTGCTGATGATGAAATAACACCTACTTCTAAACGCAAAAGCAACGAAAAGGTCGAAGAGTTTATTGACAGTGATGGACATTCAGCTGCAAAAAAGAATTGTGTGGATGGAGTGAAGATTGAAAGTCAACCAGTTCTAGTGGCTCTCAATACCGTCAAGAAAGAGAATCCATGATTATTGAAGATGTTCTGCAAAAGTTTTATCATGCAAGGTCTCCCATACGATATAACATCAAACAATTAATTTCTTATCTTTCTGCCTCCTTCTCATGTCTCTATCTCATTTCTTCTATCCTCTCTTCCTCCGACAAGTCACTGGCTTGTCTTTCTTCTGTGATAGGTCACATACTTATCAGGAGTCAGCGCTAAGATGGGTTTGAATTCACCTACCTCACCTTTTAACATGAATCAGGAGGGAGCTAATCATTCAGACTCTGCAAATATGAAAGCCGACCTCAGTAGTCAGAACAAGAGAATGGCTGACATATTTGCGTTCGAAAGATGATACTAATCTCGTGAACAATGCATATATAAATGGGGGTTTCCCGGGTCTAGTTTCGTAACCTTGCAGAGATTCGGTAGACATTAATACTGTTGAGAGCCAGTGTCAGGCTGCAGGGAAAATTAAGAGCAACGATCTGTTGTCAATGGAAATAGATTAAAATAATTTAACATATGTCGCAGTATCTTCTGATTCCGTGTATTGTGGCTCAAGCGTTCTTTCCAATATTATAGTGGAAACTCCCACATAAATCTCACGCAAGGGCTCAGGAGGTCAAGGTGCTGCATTGCCTAAACAAAGTTCAAAGAATCAGGATGGAGTGATGCAAGCTGCAAACAGAACCAGAAATTCTGGCCTTGAGGCTGAAGCTGCACCTTCAAGTTTCAGGTACCCTGAGTATCTGCACCATGTTCCAATTGTAGGCGTCAGTGTACCACAAGGAAATCTCAATTGTCATATAGAATCTGAGTCACCAAATTCTCTTGTTGGACAAGTTGTCAAAACAAATAACTTGGATTGGCAGTTTTCTATTAGTGAAATAGAATTGAGAAATGTATGAACTGATTTCTGTTATTTCACTTTCCCGAATCGGAGAAGATGATACAATTGAGTTTATATATAATTGAATAAACATTAAACCAACTAACTAAACCGGGATTGAACCACTATACAAGTAAACCGGTTATATATAATTGATATTCCCCCTCAAGATGAAGGTGTGAAGATGTTGAGAACACCCATTGTTGGTGGTCAGTTTAGCACTCCCCGGTTTAGTCCGGTTTGAATCGAGACCGGCCCAATTGATCCCGGTTGACGACGGTTCGAACCCGGAAGGAAAGACCACGGAACGGTCGCCGACCTCCGAACTCGAAAGAATGGTCCATGAGAGACTGTTAAGCGATGAGTTCGGTAAGAATCTGAGGAATGCCGAACTTGAACCTAGATCGGTGAATCACGTCCCGATCGATGACAGTTCAAGATCGGTGAAGGCCGAACTCAAATCATCATCTTAAATCGAGATCGGCCTAGTTGATCCCGATCGACGATGGTTCAAGATCAGTAAAGAAAAAGACATCAAGCGATTGCCGACCTGCGATATGCCGAGCTCGTCGGTATCAACCTGTCGTAATCAGAACCCACTTCCGGAATTCGTGGAACTTTACGGAAAATACATAATAGAAAAATTAATTAGTTTTTTAATCCGGGATTCGCGGAACTTTTCCCGGATTCGGGGAAAATGTCTAAGCTGCTGAGGAGGCTTATAAATAAGGAAGTCCCGACTACATTTCAAGGAGGAGAGAATTGGCAATACATTTTTAGAGAGAGAAAGTGAGAACTCGAAATCCGATCTCGACCTCATTACCGATCTCAGAATATTTTTGTAAACTCCAACGAGTTCGATTTAATAAAAACGAGATCCCGATTGATCTTTCAATCCTTTTTATCCTTGTGTGATTTCTACAATCAACACCCATCTTGCGTATGTTATCCCGAAAAGTTGCTGGATAGAGAGGCTTGGTTAGAACATCGGCAAGTTGCTGATCCGTCCTCACATACATGGTTTTAAAAAAACCAGAATCAATGTATTTCCTCACCTTGTGACAATCAATCTCAATGTGTTTAGTCCTCTCATGAAACACATGATGGCTTGCAATATGTGGAGCAGATGTGTTGTCACAGTAGAGATATGCAGGAGGAGTAAAGGGAACTCGAAATTCTTCTAGCAATCGAGACAACCAGACCAGTTCCTTGGCAGCCATAGACATTGCCATATACTCTGCTTCTGCTGTACTCATAGAAACAACAGACTGTTTCTTTGATTTCCAAGTAATCAAAGAATCACCAATGAACATTGCATATTCTGTTACTGATCTTCGTGTGTCCAAACAAGCTCCCCAGTTTGAATCACAGTAACCTCAAATATCAAATTTATCATCTGCTGCATAAAAGAGGCCTTGTCCAATAGTTCCTTTAAGATACATGAGCACTTTATGAACAGCTTGGAGGTGTGGTGCTCGAGGATCAGAAGAATATTGAGCCAACTTGGAGACAGCAAAACTAATATCTGGTCTTGTGATAGTCAGGTATTGTAGTTTTCCAACCAGCTTCCGATACTGCTTTGCATTATCAAGAAACTCACCATCGCCTTTGCACAATTTCTGATTTGGTTCCATAGGAATAACATAAGGTTTACAGCCAGAGAAACCACTTGATGCAAGCAAATCCAAAAATATTTCCTTTGGCTAACCGAGATACCCTCATGAGATCTAACAATCTCAAGTCCAAGAAAAAACTTAGGAGATCCAAGATCCCGTAACTTGAACTGAGATTCTAATTGAGTCTTCAACACGATCACTGCATCATCATCAGTGCTTGCAATCAATATGTCATCGACATAGACCAGAACTGCAAGAAACTTTCCATCCAATTGTTTAACAAACAATGTGTGATCACTGAAGCATTTCTCAAATCCCAAGTTAGTCAAAGTAGTAGAGAACTTAATGAACCACTGTCGAGAAACCTGTTTGAGGCCATAGATATAGACTTAAGAAGTCTACAAACTGAATTTGCTGCGACATATTCCCCCTTAAGCTCAGAATATCCAGGTGGAAACTTCATATATATTTCTTCATCCAATTCACCATTTAAGAAGGCATTAGACACATCTAGCTGATGAAGTGACCACTTCAACTTTGTAAGAGCCAGAATAAACTTCACAGTGGCTAACTTAGCAACTGGAGAAAATATATATAAGAAGTCAATACCTCCTTGTTGTGTAAAACCCTTAGCCACCAAACAAGCCTTGTATCTTTCAATGCTTCCATCAGCATTATACTTCATTGTATAAACCCACTTATATCTAATAGCAACTTTACCCGGAGGTAATTCACAAACCAACCAAGTATGAGTCCTTCCATAGCACCCATCTCCACACCCATAGCATCACACCAAACCTGAAAAGCCTTGGCATCTGAAAATTTCTATGGTATTGGAGTATTTGTGAGTGTTGAAAGAAAAGCATAGAAAGGCTCATATTTGAATAAGAAATATAGTTTGTGAGGGGATAAGGAGTTGTTATCTTAGTAAGAGTATTATTATAGCAATGAAAGTCTTGTAAGTGTTTATGTGGTTGTATATGTCTGCGAGATTTGGATTCATAAGGAACCAAAACCTCAGAAGATGTCACATCAAATGTAGGATGTGCATCAGAAGATGTTTACACTAGATGCAAATGATCATCAGAGGAAGTAGGAGATTGTAATAGAGGAAAGAAATCCTTAGTAGCATATGTGATGTTGGATGATACAAAAGAGAAAATATCCTCATGAAAAATCACATGTTTTGAAACAGAAACGGAGTGTGTCTCTATATCTAACAGCTTATATCCCTTGTAACCAGATGGGTATCTTAGAAAAACACAAGCTCTAGCTCTAGGTTCAAACTTATTTCTACCATTGTGAGAAGTGGAACTATAGCATAAGAATCCAAAACTTTTCGAATTATGATATTCTAGAATCTTATTAGTGAGCTTCTCATAAGGAGACTTATTACCTAAAACAAAGATGGTAATATATTGATAAGAAACACATCCGTAAGAACACAGTCCCCCCCCCCCCCACCCCAAATTCTAATGGAACCTGAGATTGAAACAAAAGGGCTCTAGCAACATTCAAAAGATGCTGATGCTTTCTCTCTACCACATAATTTTGTTCAGGAGTTTCAAGACAAGAATGATATGCAACAATTCCTTTAGATGAGTAAAGTTCATTACATTTCAATTCATGTGCATTATATGATCTAACAGATTTAACCTTTGCATTATATTGAGTTTCAACCATTTGAATGAAAGGAGGAAAGATATGCAAAACATCAGATTTGGCACGAAGCAAATAAATCCAAGTAGCTCTACTGAAATCATCTACTATCGTAAGAAAGTATTTGTAACCAGCAGTAGTATAGGAACACATAAATGACCCCATGTATCTATATGTACTAACTCAAAAGGTATAGTACACATGTTATGTCTAGATTTGAATGGAAGGTGGTTCTGTTTGGATAAATGACAAACATGACAACAGTCATATGTCTTTGTATTATTCTTAACCTTTTTCAAACTCAATATGTCAGAAAGGAAATCTACTTTGGACTGAGATGGATGACCCAATCTCCTATGCCAAGTATCAGAATCAACAAATAAGCTATTACAAGAAAAAGAAGTACCTGAAACATCTGCTAAAGACATCGTATTATTTTCAGGATTGAAATTCAGGACATATAGATTTCCAACTTGACTACCTTGACCAATCATCAATTCCCGTGTAATTGCCTGAATAAAACATGCATCAGCAGTGAAACTAACTTTAGAATTCAAAGTTCTAGTTAAAACACTAACACTCAGCAAGTTGAATATAAATTCAGGTATGTACATCACATCATAGAGAGAGATAGCATCAGTCAATTAAATGAATCTTATGCCCGCTATCTTAACTGTATAACCATTGGGAAGAGTGACGAAGGTTCTATCTAGAGGTTTATAAGTTGTAAGCATATCTCTACAATGAGTAACATGATGAATTGCCCCTGAATCTATTACCCAAGCTCTAAGAGACACTTCCGGTGCTGTAGATATAGAAGAAACAAGCATGTCATAGTATTTGTAATTGTAAAGATCCAGAAATGTACATGTTACTGAGGAAATAACAGGTGCGGAAGTTGAAGTCGAAGCACAAGTCTGTTCAGATGGAGATGTGACACTAAGAGTGTGAAGCTTGGTACTAAATTAGGAGATCATTCTCTGAATCTGGTCCTTAGACATATTGTCAAAACTGTTCTGAAGCTGATTCGTAGAAGAATCCATAGATGTCTCTTGTTGAAAGCATGGAACACTGTTGAGAGTTGTAAGATTTGTTGTGCCTACTGTTGTTGCAGGTTTTCCTTTTGGGTGACCTGGAGGAAAGCCATGAACCTTGTAGCATCGGTCAACAGTGTGTCCAATCTTATTGCAATGAGAACACTTGGGCTTCTTGATGTTGCCATGAGCCAACATGATTTGAGACGAATAAGGTATTCCAGAGTCTTAAACTTGAAAAGCAACTGGTGCAGGAACCATTATATTACCCAAACCAACCACACGCTGACTTTCATCTTGATCCAGCATATTATAGATCTCAGATAGTCCAGGTCTAGGTCTCATGTTCAGTATCTGGCCTCGTATGTTTGCAAAGCCATCATATAATCCCATCAAAAACTGAATAATCTTGCTAGTTTCTGCATCATCCAATAATTCCTTCACATTGTCACAATCACATTTCTTTGCAGAGTGAGACTTCGTATTAGCTAATTGTTCCCATAGAGTCTTCTTCTTTGTGTAGTAAGCAGACAAATCAAGAGAACCTTGCTTGAAATTGTATATTGATTCTTCCAGTTGATATTTCTGTGGCAAATTGCTCACACGAAACCTTAGATACAGATCATTCCACATCTCAGTTCATCTTCATAGTACATAATACTATCATATATCTCTTTATTCACTACATTCATCACCCAAGCTTTAACCATACTATTGCATCTACTCCAGATTTTGAACAAACTATCATTCACATCTGGCCTAGGAAGAGATCCATCAACAAATACGAGTTTATTCTTCGCATCTAGACTGATGTTCATCGCAATGAACCAGTTATTGTAGTTCGTACCATCGAGAATATGCGTAACAATAGAGAGACCTGGATGATCGGCTGAATGCAGGAAAAACAGACTGTGCGTTGTCAAATGATTCCAATCCAACATAAATCCTACCAGAAGCAACGCGATTAACAGATCCAAGAGGTAGGGAGGTCGCGACAACTTCCGGTTCAGTTGGTGAGGAAGATCCAACTTTATTCTTCATCGCAGATGCATCTACCTTCGATTCAGTTGGTGTAAATGAACGATTCCTCAGTTTTCTTCCTTGTTTCGCCATTGAAGAATATCGAAGCTCAGAAGAAAGATCGAACCAAGAATGAAGCTCGCGTGAGCGATTTTGAAGCTTCTGAGGTCGAACAAATCACAGATTCGAGATCAATGCAACAATTAAACGGTGAAATCGAAAGAAAATCGAAGAGGAAGAAGCGAAATCAGAGTGATGAGCAGAGATTGCTCTGATACCATATTAGTGAAATAGAATCGAGAAACGTATGAACTGATTTCTGTTATTTCATTTCCCGAATTGGAGAAGATGATACAATTGAGTTTATATACAATTGAATAAACTTGGTAGCTGAACCTAAGAAGTGTGTTGGGATCTTTTACAACTTCCCCATCAATTTGTATCTGTAAAACGTCGTCGTACACGAGAAATGAAATTACAAATTCTCCAGAATAAAGAGAGAAATTTTGGTATAAAGAGTGACCTGCCCGTTTTGGATTCGTTGAATCCACCTGGGAAAGAAAGAATTTTCTAAGAAAAAAATGAAACGTAAAAAAAAAACGATATGAGAAGAGTAAAGAAAGAAAAGAAGAGTAGAACCCTAGCAATGGAGCTGAGCTCTTGTATTTGGTTGCGTAGAAAACTGACACCGTCGTGTACTCTGTCATAGAAATTCCAAAAAAAAAAAAAAAAAAAAAAAAATCAAACTTTTTGAATCGTGAAGCAATAGTGTATGAGGGAAGAGGATGACATGATTCAGAAGAGGAGAAGACATATGTGTATGCCAAACCATCGTTGAGGTCGGGCCATGGCAAGTCGATACGTCTCTGCGGCGGCGTCGCCGACATCGTGCCGGAACGACAGGGTGGCTTCAATTTGCTTAAGAGATTCAATGTGAAGTTTCCAAAACATCCATAATACGGAAGGGATAATTTACGAAAATGAATGAAAAATGAAATTTTAAAATAGATAGTTTGGAAATTAAAAAAGTCAACATATTTTGATCAATGCCAAATTATGTAAAATGGAGTATTTCAGAGTGGTCGATGTAAAGACATGATTCAGACCCTGAGTCTGACTCAATAGAGTTTGATTCGATCAATATTTTATTCTGCCCTGTAAACTTTTATAACTTGATATTTTAATTAAGTGTAATATTTGACTTACAATATTTAAATCTGATTGTAGATTTATAAGATGCCATTAGTATAAAATCAATAAGATAATATTGTGTATATCATGAATTTATGCAGTAGAATATGTACGCTACTATCTATGTAATTTTTAACTTGGTTATGAGTTATGATTTATGCTGGAGCTCCATCCGCCGGCACTTGGATGGAGTGGCCGATGACGGATGCACATATACTCTTCTCGTCATCTTCTGCGCACATATCCTACATAGCTGCGCTCAGAGACGGCTCAAAAGTGGCAAAAAAAAATTTGGGCCTTGTTCAAAAAAATTTTGGTCCTACAAACAAAAAAATGGGCCCTAAACAAAATGTTGGTTCTAAAAAAAAAAAAAATTTGGGCTATGTGCAAATGCATACCTTGCACCTCCTCAGAACTGCCCCTCGCTGCGCTCATGCACATGGAGTGAATGTATTTTCTCCAAGAAGCATAATCAAGAGACGCGGTCTCAGTTGCAGAACTCTCGGCGTAAATAATAAATGATGTTTATATATATCATTTATTATAAGAAGTAAATACTGTGGTAAAGCATGGCAAATGTCTTATTTCAATGTTGTCACCATCTCGTTCATCACTTTTCGAGTGATCTCGGATTGTCTCTCATTCTTCCCACAAAGCCTCTTTCCAAAGAAGAAGTAAATACTGTGGTAAAGCATGGCAAATGCGGTACATGAAAGTTTTGGAATTTCTCTATCATTTTTTGTCAAACATACATGTATTATACGACTTTGAATTCGGATGACATTGCAGCAACGCACTATTTTTGTACGTTTCGACAAAACTTTGATTATTTTATCACAACCGCACTCTATGAACCGCACTTTATTTCATTATTAGATTATTTGCCTTTGTTGTTTCCATTTCCATAGTTAGATCTTTCCATTTTCGTTTTGAATGTTATTCCCATGAATATTTTTGCACTGCCTTATTTTTGAGTTTTCCATTCCATTTCATTTTTCAGGTTGCCACTGCCACTGCTGAGGCTAGACCGCCTGTGGCCACCTCTCTCAGAATGACGTTGAGAGTGTCCCCCTCTTCATGATCTCCAAAGAGAAGCCTCTGAAGAAATGGGAGCAAGAGAAGCTCGCCTCCAACATGATCAGGTTCCCACATGCTGGAAGTGTACGACTCTAGGTTTTCTATTGTTGAGGCCTTTTATGACTTTTGAATAATACCTTATGGATTTCAAATTTCTACTTGCATTTTCAGTATTTGTATTACGATGACTTTTGAATACTCTATGAGTTTCTATTGCTGATGTATTTCAAATTTTTATTTCATTTTCAGTACTTATGACTTTTGAATATATATATATATATATATTGATCTCTTTTTTCTTTTTTTAATCAACAACTAATCAAAATAACCAACGCCCGTGGGAAACAAGAAAAACATTGAAGCCTATACACTAGTGTCAAGCAAACAATTGCATTTAACTTTGAAGGACTCTATAGAAGAGAATAAACACATTAGTTCATCAAACTAACTTTTCTTACAACATAAACCCTTTTTTTGTTAAATAACAAATAACAAATGATCTTTCTCTAAATTTGTCGCATGCTTTTTGTCTTTTGTTCTTTCTTAATATTATTTTTCTTATTTCTCTTTCTCCATCGCCTTTTTTCCATAGTCTTATAATCTTCCTCTCATATATCACCAACCAAAAGTTAGATAAAACTGAGAAAAATATGAAATAAAACATTCAAGACATGAACTATAGAAGTGAAACTGTGACCATACTAATTTTTCGGAATACCTGCAAATCATATATAAAAACACTAGGTAGTCAGTCCACGCATTCGCGCGGGCATAAAGTATATAAACAAACTAAAATATTATAATTTTATTAGTTCACAAGACAGACAATCGGGCCGAACAACTAAAACAAACATAGGCCCAATTATTTACACGGTCGATTAAAATATTTTATTTGCCATTTTAAAAAACAAAAAAAAAATTCATTAAGGGCAAAAGTGTAATCTGTAATCCCGTAAAATACCGGATTGAAAATTGCGATTGAGAAAACGAATATAAAAAATATATATGAAAAAAGAAATGAAAGATGTGAAAGACATATTCGAGACAGGGTTATTCTATATAAAAGTTTATTATAGACGATTTATATGAAAATGAAACGAAAGATGAAAAACACATTCGAGACAGAGTTATTCCATATAAAGATGGAGACACGGAGGCGAGATATGAGCTATTTCCTTAATTCAATAAATCTCTCGTAGTGTGACAGAATCAAAACGATTTTTGAATCCAAGGATACAACCGTGGCAAGACCGTTTCGGCCTCCGAGCTCGGCTCGTCGCCCGTGTGGTCTTTTCTCCTCTCTCTCTAACTCCTTTGAAACACAAGTATGAGTTGGTCTTATTATATACACATGAAAATGTTTTTCAACTTCCAATGTGGGACTTTTTCATGTCCTTACTTGTTTTCCACTAGACCAATATTTCTATAGGGAGGATTACTAAAGTAATGCTAAAATCCTTAAAAATTATTTGTTTGAGTACATAACCAAACATATTGAAAAATATCGAAAATACCATTCTGGCCTTTGTTGAAAAAAACGTAATTACAAAAATGTCATTACTTTTCCTTTGCCACATAGGCAAAAACCAGCGCGCAGAAAAACATAAGTCTACCGTTCTTTGACGGTAGACTTGTTTGATGTTGGTCAACTCAAATTTTGAGTATGAGAATTTTTTGCCCTACACTAAAACTCAGATTTACAAAGAAAAACAAGAACCCAAATATGCTAAGTATGAGAATTTTTTAGTGTTTGATGGTAGATTTATTGTAATGATGATAGATTTATTTTGTTATCCTCATTTTTTTTCCGGGTTAAGATTAACCTTGAACTTATGTCCTATTGGTTCTCTTAAACATTCACCTTATGTCTTTTTGGTTTTCTTTTGTGTAATAACTATCTTTTAACTTAGGGTATATTGGTTCTTTTAAACATTCACCTTATGTCCTTATGTTCTTTTGGTTTATTTTTGGTTCAAATGACACATCAAAAATTGTTGTAGTGCTTTTATGAAGGATGTTTCTGGAATCACAATGAATCCTCGACTCAACAAAAAGGATTAAGAGATGGGTATGTGTCAAATATGGCATATAAGCTTTGTAATTTTTTTGGTTTGTGGTCGTTTGTTTTCAGTATTGGTTTATAGAATAGATATGTGTATTTCGTCTATATTATTGGGTTGAGTCATGTGTTTTTAGTAAAAAATTCACTCACATTGGTTATACATATTAATAAAAGTGAAAGTAAAGAAAATGAATGATAGCAAACATGGTAGAAAAGATTAAATGTTTGACACATGACTAAGCGTTTTGCAACAATTATAATTTGAAAACAATACCATCATCTAAAATCCAATTATCATTTGTACAAATTCAAATATAGATCTACCATCAATTCAATAATAAATCTACCATCAATTCAATAATAAACCTACCATCATTTCAAAACAAATCTACCATCATTTCAAAAATAAATCTACCAAATCCAAATCTACAATCCGTAGAATACGCTGGAACGATGCCGAAAATCTCGTCGGAGACTCGACTGCCGTCGCGAAGGCCATAACCTGTCAGAGAAGAACAAACAAATGCCATCATTCATATATAAAGTTCAAATATGTGACTAACAAATCTACCATCATATAAAACGATAACTCGACAATCATTAACAAACAAATCTACCATCAAATAATTAATATAACTCTACCATCATGAACAAAATATTTCTCACCGCAAATTTCAGAACCGCTACCGGAATTTTCAGACGGCGGTAATGTGGCCGATGAAGAAGCCAGGTACCTGTCGGAGGAGAAGAAAGAATAAGCCAGCCATTAACAATAAGTCTACCATTATGATAACAAAATCTAGCAAACAAATCTACCGTCATATATATACAAATCTATACCGTGATATATAAACAAAACCGTCATATATAAACAAATCTACCGTCATATATATACAAACTACCGTCATATATAAACAAATCTACCGTCATATATATATGTACAAACTACCGTCATATATAAACAAATCTATCGTGATATACAAACAAATATATCGTCATATATATACAAACTACCGTCGTATATAAAAAAATCTACCATGATATATAAACAAATCTACCAAACTCACCAAACCACATATCTATTACTAATAAATCTACCATCAAGCGTTACAAAATCTACCACCAAAGAAATACAAAATCTAACATTCCTCACCGGAAAATCCTTTGCTCTCACCGGAATCTCGTTCACTAGACCGGAAACACAGATTAAACAAGTTATCTACAAAAAAAAAAAAAAAATTAGGGTTAGGTTTTTAAGACAAACAGTGAAAATAGGTTTTCTCGCCGCCGTCAACAGCCGCATATCTCGACTCGCCCGACACTCGACTCGCCCACCACTCGAGTAGCCGCCCCTAAACCCTAACACTAGCCTTGCCGTTACCCAACTTCCCCCTCACACAAACCTCGACTCGCCCGACACTCGACGCCGGAAATAACAAACGAAGGACGACGAGGAAGACACTTACCTAATCGATGCCGGAAACTCCTTCCTAGACGCCAGAATCGCTTATTGCCTCAATCGTCGCCGATATCGCCACCTTCTCGAGAGCACAGTTTTTTTTTCTAGAACCCGATATTATGTTTTTTTTTTGTTTGCTATAATCATTAATTAGTTTTTTTTTTGAATACTCAGTTTTCTTTTTCTTCATAAAAATTAAATTAAATAAATTAAAATAATGACATTCTTGTTATCAAATATAACATTTGGATATAAATGACATTAACCAACATTCTAAGGTTAGTATAGTTAGCTCTCCTTCCCTAAGAGTTACTCTAGTAATAAACACATAGGGGGTGTATTCAATCTAGCATTTAAAGTGATTTGTATTAAAATCACAAATCATATGTTATTCAAACATGAATTTTAAAAAATCTTTTAAAATTACATGTTATTGAACTAATGATTTGTAAATGAACTTTCAAATCAACTGTTATTATAATTATTTTAAGTAGTGGATTTTATGAGACTTTTAGTGATTTGAAGATGTTTTGGTAGAATTTCTTAGTTAAAAATAACTAAAAATCTAAATCTCATGATTTTAGATGAGCTTTCATATAATTTTAAAAACAAATCATAATAATTTACCTAATTCACTCAAATTATCTAAAAACTCACTAAAAATCAAATATTTGCAAATCCTCCTAAATATTAGATTGAATACAACCTCATAGTGTAAGGTTAGTTTCATGAATTAACTCTATTTCTATATTGGCCCATTTCTTTTCACACTCAACATTTTTAATAAAACCCAAATGACTTATCAAAATTTGTTTCCAACATAATCAACTACCCCAACTTTCAACCAGAGGCCAATTGACTTCGTATTTAATATATATGATATCACGGTTAGAACAAAAGTACCATTGTATTTGTTCTTGTATTTAAGAGAACTATTTTATTTCAAATAAAATAGATATGAAATATATAACAGCAACACAAAAAGAGAGAGAGAGAAAAAAAAATAGAGAGAGCTTATCCGTTTAAAGAATTGTTAGAGAAGATAATAAATAGATACAATTATGTGAAAAGCAAGGGAAAGATTAAAGATAAGAGCTCGATTAATCCCAAACACCAAATTAAACCGAGAAAATTTTGAAACACTTACAATTTGTTATTATTCTCCATTTCTTCCTACATAGAAAATCAAATTTTTTCGTAAGATGCAATATCTGTAGAGAGTTCATAGCGAGTTCTAAATACCCAAAGCAAGAATATAATCTATTTGTGGAATATAATTTATTAGAAAGTTTATGCAATTTTGTCTTTCTCTGGTAGAACATTAAATGTGAAGAAGTAGAAGGAGAGGATTACATTGGTGGTTTTGTTTCGTGGAATAAGAGGAGATCGTGGAAGAAGTTATAAATTCTTCAACTTGAAAAGCGGTTTTGTTATACCAAATTCTATTTAGTTGCTCATATTTAAAATGAGAAAAAAGTACATAAAGAAAAGAGGAATTGTGAATTTTTTTTTTTTTGGTAGTGACACGTATTAGAAAGCTGAGGTGTCAAGTGGAGAGTAATTCTCTATGTGCTTTTTTTTTTTAACATCTATCTTTATTAAATATTAAAATCATGTTACATAAAAACAATAATACATAAAATTAAACATACAAATCAATAAAACAACAAATATGAGTTTTAACGATTCTTTTCTCCGAGTTTTTTTCGCTGATAGAGTGTCCACCTTTTCTTTCTTCATAATCGCATTTGATCTTATGCGATTTTCTTTGGCTATGATCCATCATTTCTCTTCTTGTATGTCATTGACACATTCCCAAATAAGAACTAAAGAAATTCTTCGAAAAAGAACCCAATTTACTGATTCTTTCGATAGAAAAAAAGATTTGAGATTGCCAATTTTCAACGACTGTACGAATGTCGCCATACAACAAGGAGGTTGGTTCTTCCGCTCCAAACCTCGTTCCCTTCATGGCGGTTTTCATGGTGATTGTTCCCATAGAATCGCCGTTTCCAGCAGCGTAAAAACACCGAAAAAATACAAACTAAAATCCCAAATTATACTTCGAAACATTGTTCGAGTAAGAATCAAATATACTGATTTTTCTAATTGAAAACAAACTTGGGATTGCCCATCATCTTTTGTCTCTCCGACTCCGACACACCATCTCCATGGTGGTTTCCATGGCGGCTTTTTCCAAAGTAAAGCGGTTAGGATTTGGTCTTCACCACTCGAATCTGGATTAAACAAAGTTAGGTTGGTTGATTGGCATAGAAAGAACCCTTCTCTATTTTGATATCCATAGATCCATAGATGCCACCATTGATTGAACGTTGTGTCATCGATCGTGGACATGACTACGCCGGAGATTGCAGCGTCGAAATAGATGGAATCAGAATTAATACCCAATTCGACGCAAGTAAATCTTATCATCTTCCCAATTAGAAAGAAGAAGATAATACACAGTAACCACTTCGAGAGAAGATCCCAAAAAGTCATTACCGAAAGCATGTATATATGAACATCGAAGAGAAAACTATTAGAGATTTGTGAGATGTTGAAGATTGATGTAGAAATCAGAAGAAGGAGTATGGCCGACGCCGGCCGACGAAGATCGCAGAAACTTGTGCTTTATAGAATAAAAATAAAAGATGTATAATTATCATTAACTCAAGCTAAAACATCTATTTTTGTTTTCAATATAATGAATTATGGGCCGTGGGAAAAGCCCATTAGTAATACAAAATCCTATTTGAAGTGAAGAAAAGAGTTTTGTTGTGTTGTGCCATTTCTCTCTCTTTCTGTCACAATGGCGTCGTTCAGGATGATAGGCAAGTCAAATTCAGGAATCCTCAAGATTTATATATCTCCGATTGATTATCTTCGTCTACTATACAAACATTCTGTGTAATTTATCTGTTGTGTGTGTTTTTCTTTTTCTTCTGACGTGTTTGTGTAAAGATCAGATATAGCCGTTAACTTCACAGGTCGGTTGAGGCATTTCCTCAAACACTTTGTAAACATGTCTTTCTCTGATCAAATTATGTTCTGAGCACATGAGAATTTTCGAATTAAACAGACGGGATGTTCAAGGGAATTTACCATGGCAAGAACTGCCATCTCCCCGACATTGGCACCGTCTTGAACCGGGCTTGGTCTGCCGGAGTCGATAGAATCATAGTTGAGTCACTCTTATCGATTAGTTTTTGTTTTTTTTTTAAATGATAAGAAGTGGTTGAATCTGGGTGATTCAAATTCCAATTTTCTTGAACAGGTAACTGGTGGGTCATTGGAAGAATCAAGAGAAGCTCTTGCAATTGCAGAAACTGATGGTTTGTTTTTTCATTCATCTGTTTATTGTCTTACTGATCTTTTTCCCAGAAAGTTTCCGTTTTTAGAAGTTTTTTTACACTTGCAGGCAGGCTGTTTTGTACGGTTGGGGTTCATCCAACTAGATGCAGTGTCAGTTTCTTCGTCCCTTAACGTCTCTTTTAAAATTCTCAGAGTTTAACATGTAATCAAGTTCTAATTATCTGCTTGGATTGTTCTTTAATGTCATCTTCTGTTTTTCCATCAGGAGTTTGAAGAGAGCGGCGATCCAGAGAAGCATTACCAAGCTCTTTTTTCATCAGCCAAAGAATGAATGCAGAAAGGGAAGATGCTATTTCTTCTCTAATAGATACTTCGAATTGATTTAGGTTTCATACCCCTTTCCCATTGATCCCAGTCTAAATCACTCATGGAGCACTCTTCTCCTTTATGATTAATTTAGGTGGTAGCAATTGGTGAATGTGGATTGGATTATGATTGTGTTCAATTCTGCTGAGGTGGCTAGCCTAAGGAGCAGGTTGTGAACGGGTGCTTGTTGAAAACAGCTGGTAGCGAGCCTTGTTTAGTTCGGTGAGTGCAGTTTCGCGATTGAACCCTTGTAAAATCCATAAATATATACATGGAACACTTGCTAGGCAATCATTTTCTTCTCAAGGCAAGTTCTTGAGGTGGTGGGCTGGCGATAAAGGACTTGGCGATCGAAATCAGCTTAGCTCAACCTTGTACCACAACACTTGCAGGCATGTTTTCTCTACATTTCGGTTTTACATAATTTCAAAGATCAGCAACAGGGAATGGCCATGAGACAAAGTAGCAGAAGCCATGACAAAAAATGTGCATGGGATCAACTATCAAGAGATTTTACATCACACCATTTATGGAAGAAACATTTTCTGAATAAGATTTGGTTACAGACAGTCTCCTGTTCTCTATCTCACATATTAGTCTCCTCTTTAGCCTCGGTAGAATACAATAAAGGAGAGCAAAATTTTCATTTTCTAGCCCTCCAGGTTATCAGTCTGAAACCATAGTGCTTTTTGCTACTTCATGTACTAATGTTTGGGAGAAATGGCTAAGTGTAGGTGATTAGGAAAGCATCATATGAGATATATTTAGCAAAATCTAATAAATATTATGAGAAAATTCATGAAAGTAACCTCATTCATAATGAATATTAATAGACTAACTCCCTGTTTACTAGACTAACCTTAAAAAGTTGGTCAATGTCCATTTTATCCAAATATTGTATTATTACGAGTATGTCATTAATTAATTATTTTTGATTTATTTTTTTTGAACAAAAAAACATTTAATGAAATAAAAGAAAAGAGAATTAGATACATATACACGGTTGACCCGAAAATAAGGAATATAACAACGATAAATGTTTATTTAGTTCTCTCTCATGAAACCCAAAATATTATGACTTTTTTGCCCTTATGTCAACATATAGAGATATACACGGCAAAATAGAAGGAAGAAGAGAAGCATTTAATGCTTTGTCAGATCATTTATGTCAACATACAGAGATATTTTGGGGGGGGGGGGGGGAAAAGAGATATTGTAATTATCTGATAATTGTGTCACCCGATAAGTTTGAACTCAAAGTATTTTAAAACCCGAGAACATTAAATAGATAACACATTTGTTAAAACCGGAAAATACTAAATAGATAACACAATTGTCTGATACCACCCATGCAATTACATGTTAAAAGTAGACAATAATATATAAATGTAATGTTACTTTCTGATATAGTTTTGTAATTTTCTGATAATTACGTTACCCGATAAGTTTGATGTGAGTGTATTCTAAAACCCGATAACATAATATTTATATGTTATTTTCTGATATATTTATTGTAATTTTCTAATAACTACATTACCCGATAAATTTTATCTGGAACTATTATAGAACACTATAACATTAAATAGTTAACAAGATTATCCGATAAGAGCCTTAACAAAAAATATATTATCCGATGGGAATGATACATATAATTTGATAAGGTTTATGAAGAAGTGGGCAAAATGGGAAATGTTATCGGCGAATGAGTTAATTATGATACATTACATTGTTATCTGATAATTATGTAATAATGGTTTAATATCAAACTTTCTCCTAAACCCTAAACCCTAAATCGTAAACCCTAAATCCTAAACCTTAAAACCCTAAACCTTAAACCTTAAACCCTAAACCATAAACCATATACCCTAAACCCCATAAACCCTAAACATTAAACCTAAAACCCCAAAATCATAAACACTAAACCCATGCAATTACATGTTAAACGTAGACAATAACATATAAATGTAATGTTACTTTCTGATATAGTATTTGTAATTTTCTGATAACTATGTTACCTGATAAGTTTGATGTGAGTGTATTCTAAAACCCGATAACATAATATTTATATGTTATTTTCTGATATATTTATTGTAATTTTCTGATAACTACATTATCCGATAAGTTTTATCTGAAACTATTATAAAACACGATAACATTAAATAGATAACAAGATTGTCTGATAATAGCCTTAACAATAAATATACTATCCGATGGGAAATGACAACCCTAAAACCGAAAAGTCGAGAATAAAGTCTTTTAGTTCGATATCTGGAAAGATTTTCTCTCTCTCTCTCAACAATTTGAATTTGTTACGTAAAATCCAACCCCCAAGATTGTCTGACACACCTCTTGCAAGACGTATTTAATTTTTTTCATCATGCCTACTTCGTAGGAAAGTAATCGTAGGGATGTTTTGGTCTATCTGCAATGAACAGTTCCCAGTGAATAGTGATGAAGTGTGTCAGTTAATTTTTGTTTTATCCATTACCCTGCACTACAATTACTTATAAAAGAATGATATGGAAAAAATAATTAAAACAAAAAAACTGGTTTACAAAAAAAAAAAATCCTCTCGACAAAAGGCGATAGGCGACGGCGACTAGCCCAGGGCATTCGGGTATTCGGTTCGTTCCGGGTATTTCGGGTAGAAAGGTTTAGAATCCATATAGATACCGAAATGATTTCGGTTCGGTTCTGGTTTGGTTTCAGATATTTCGGGTAGAGAGGTTTAGGAATCGGAAAATACCCAAAATTTTTTGGATCTTAATCGGTTTTGGGTATTTATTACCCGAAATGCCTAAAATATACCCAAAAATCCGAAAATATACTCAAAAACCCAAAAATATACCTGAAAACCCAAAAACGTTTAAGGAAAATATACCCGAATACCAAAAATATACCAAAAACCTCGAAATTATATCCGAAAACCCTAAAATATACCCGAAAACCAAAAAAACTAAAGAAATATACCCATAATACCGAAAATATACCCAAAAACTTGATATATAATTAATATTTTTGGATATATAATGATATTTCGGGTAATTCGGGTAACCGAAATATTTTCGGTTCGGTTCCGGTATTACCCGATACCCACGGGTATCAATGAGTAGGATCCAATGTGTATTTTGGCAATTTTGGATCGGTTCCGGTTCGGGTATTTCAGTTCGGTTCCGGTTTGGGTATTTCGGTTCCGGTTTTTATGCCCAAGCCTAACGGCGACGTTTGGGGCGACGGTTGGATTTCGGCGAGGAGTGAGGCGTTTCCGGTAAGCCTCTTCATCCTCTTGCTTCGTTTTAGCTTTCTCTTTAGTTCCACGAAGAAGAAGAAGAACCGCGACGAATGATGGTTACATCGAAGGAGATGGACTTTGGGGGAGGCGTGTCGAGGGTTCCGGCGAGTCATCTGCCGTCGTGTCGGCGACGATTGGGGGAGAATGGGCTGTTGGCGGCGGCGAAAACTCTAATTTCATAGTTTTTTTTTGCGGCGGCAAAACCTAACCCTAATTTTTTTATTTTTTTGCAGATAACTTGTTTAGTCTGTGTTTCCGGTCTACTGAACGGGATTCCGGTGATAGCAAGGATTTTCCTATGAGGGATGTTAAATATTATATATCTTTGGTGGTAGATTTTGTAACGCTTGATGTAGATTTATTAGTCTGACAAATGTGGTTTGGTGAGTTTGGTAGATTTGTTTATATATAACGGTAGATTTGTTTATATATAACAGTAGATTTGTATATATATGACAATAGTTTATATATATATATGACGGTAGATTTGTTTGTATATGACGGTAGATTTGTTTATATATGACGGTAGATTTGTTTTTATATGACGATAGTATGTATATAGATGACGGTAGATTTGTTTTTATATCACGGTAGATTTGTTTTTATATCACGATAGTTTGTATATATAATGCGGTAGATTTGTTTGCTAGATTTTGTTAACGTAATGGTAGACTTATTGTTAAAGGCTGACTTATTCTTTCTTCTTCTCCGACGGGTACTTGGTTTCTTCTTCGGCCATATTACCGCCGTCTGAAAATTCCGGTGGTAACGGTTCTGAAATTTGAGGTGAGAAATAGTTTATTCACGATGGTAGAGTTATATTAATTATTTGATGGTAGATTTGCTTGTTAATGATTGTAGAGTTATCGTTTTATATGATGGTAGATTTGTTAGTCACATATTTTTGAACTTTATATATGAATGATGGCATTTGTTTGTTCTTCTATGATAGGTTATGAGTTTCGCGACGGCGGACAGGTCTCCGATGAGATTCCGGACATGTTATTCTACGGATTGTAGATTTAGATTTGGTAGATTTTATTATTTTTGAAATGATGGTAGATTTATTATTGTATTGATGGTAGATCTATATTTGAATTTGAAAAAATGATAATTGAATTTTAGATGATGGTATTGTTTTCAAATTATAATTGTTGCAAAACGCTTGAGTCATGTGTCAAACATTTCATATTTTTTACCATGTTTGCTATCATTCACTTTCTTTACTTTCACTTTGCTTAATATGTATAACTAAGGTGAGTGTGATTTTAACCAAAAACACATGACTCAACCCAATAATATAGACAAAAAACACATCTATTCTAAACCAATACTGAAAACAATCGAGCACAAACCCAAAGAATTACAAAGCTCATATGCCATATTTGACACAGACCCATCTCTTAATACTTTTTTTGACTTGAGGATTAATTGTGATTCCAGAAACATCTTTTATAAAAGCATTACTACAATTTTTGATGTGTCATTTGACATTGTAATGTTCAAGGTTTAGAGTAATTTGAGTTAAATGTACCAGAATAAACACAAATAAGAACCAAAAACCCCTAAGTTAAAAGATAGTTATTACACAAAAGAAAACCAAAATGACATAAGGTGAATGTTTAAGAGAACCAATAGGGCATAAGTTCAAGGTTAATCTTTAACCCGGAAAAAAAGGAGGATAACAAAATAAATCTATCATCATTACAATAAATCTACCATCAAACACTAAAACATTCTCATACTTAGCATATCTAGGTGCCTGGTTTTTTTGTAAATATGAGTTTTAGTGTAGGGCAAAAACGTCATTTCTCATTCTGAAAAAAGTTAAATGTCTACCACCAAACAATATCAATAAATCTACCGTCATTAAAAGTCTACCACAACGCGAAATAATAAGTCTACCAACAGAGGTTATCTGAGTAAATACCAAAAAATTATTAAATCTACCGCCATTAACAATAAATCTACCAAATAATTTTAAATCTACTGTCATTAATATTAAATCTACCACCATAACATTTTGGCTGCCTTTTCCTCCTCCTCGAGGATATACGTATGTGACTTATGCAGGGTATCTTCCAGGGTCTGAGGTCGATTACGATGGATTTCTTTGTGAAAAGCTGATTGATACCATGTTGCTTTGTAGAGGGCCTCAATTGCGGCATCATCATCGATGGTACAATGGGTTACCACCGACTTGAATCGGTCCATAAAGTCTTTCAAAGGCTCGGTCTGTCCTTGTTCGAGGGTCCAGAGTTCGGCGTTCTTTGTCTTCCTTTTGATGAACATCGTGAAGCGTTTGAGGAATTTGGTCATGAGTTCCGTGTAATTGTTGACCGAGTTTGCTTCGAGTTGTGAGAACCAATCGAGCGCGATTCCGCCGAGATTATCCACGAAGAGTTGGCACTTTGTAGCATCTTTTTGCTCCTCCGATTGGAATCAGAAGCGGTTCATCATAATTCCGAACGAGGTCATGAAGTGGCAAGGGTCGGAGTTGCCTTCGTATGGTGTGATTTTGATCTTCTCCAGACGCCGAACTGGTGTGTTGAGGACCCATGGCGTGAATGGAGTTTTCTGAGTCTCTTGAATCACGCGGTCCACAGACGGTGCCAATTGTTGATTTTGAAAATCACACAAGTGGCAAAACAGTAAAACTCAATATATTGAGTCTCGTTTATTGACTAAGCTCGGTCGAAATACAAGATTGTTTAGATCGTAAAAAGACTTAGAACTAAGAAGATAAAAGCCGAGTTCTCTTGCTCTTGAATCTCCTTAGGTCTCGTGAATGAGTTATGGGATGAATCTTATGAATGAGGAGCCCCCTATTTATAAGGTTCTGAGCTAGCTAAAAACATGATGATTTCCTTTTCCTAATTCCATCAGGAAAATGATAACTTCCTTTTTCCTAGTTCCATTGGAAAAATATAACTTCTTTTTCCTAGTTCCATTAGGAAAATGAAGATTTCCTAAAATCCCTCCGAGATCGGGAAATATTCCGCGAATGCTGTTGACGAGCTCGGGCCTTGATGGGCTTGAGAAGTCGGTCACCTCGATCATGAACCCTCTCCCGGATTTGAACCGTCGTAAACCGTTGTTGATTAAGCCGATCTCGGTTCGTACCGGGTTAAACCGGAGAGTGCTAAACTCACCTCTAACAAACCACATGGTGGATCCCACCAACGTTGGCAATTATAATAATAAAAAAAGAGTCGGGACAACTGTGTGAAAATTTAATGTGTGGAAAAAAAAACTATTCTACCCACTTTTAGACCGCTTTTATACCTCTTTTAGAAGGAAAACAAAAATCTACAAAAAAGTAAAATGGAGGGAAAAAAATAAAATTTTAACATAGTTATATTTTCTAGTTGTATAGTTGTTCTCGCTTCCAAACAGTTATACTTTGGGAATATTTTACTTATATTAGTATTACCGTAAATTATAGTTAAATTTGTTGGTTGTATCAATAACATTTGGTACCTTAAGTATATTTTCAAAGTCTGTATGAAATAAAATTTGTTATATCACATTCCTTGACGATATAGTCTCATAACGTGGGTAACAGTTACAAAGTCTTCTTAAAAGTATTAGGTATAAGAAAAATATATGTATGGTAAACATGAATTTGAATAAATTGATATAACATTTATTAGTTACACACAAAAGTTTTTTTTGGATAATAGTTTTTATCATATTCTTGTTTTCCCATCAAACACTTTATACTTTTACGATGATTTTGTTAATTTTAACCACCTTATAATGCAAAAGATACGAAAAATGTGTTTTAAGACATATTATTGCATGAAAACATTGGAAATATATTTAAGGTATCAAATGTTATTGGTACAACTAACAAATTAAAGTTTAATTCACGGTAATACTAATATAAGTAAAATATTCTCAAAGTACAACTGTTTGGAAACGAGAACAACTATACAACTATGACAACTATGTGTAAATTTTTTGAATTATTTTATTAATATAATTGTCATGTGTCTGAAATTGCGGTGGCATGTGTTAAATGACGGCGTCAAGTGTCCATTTTAATTGCGTCACGTGTTAAATGAAGAATCTTTTTATCATTACTTTCTAATTTATTTAAAATTTATTATTATCTAATTGTACATATATATGAATAACAACGAAATCAAATTTTCCAAGTAATACTATAAATAGTCTCAGTTTTTTGTAAGAGATCCAATTGTACCTAATACACACATAGTAATACCTAAATTGTTCGTAATAAAACATAGTAATACTTAATAATCCGGTAATACATATATATCCAAAAAAAAATCTCAAAGGATCCAACAAACCCAATATTTGTGCAATTTGATAAAGACACTTATTAGTTATGATTAGTTATGATGATGATGAATGAAAGAAAGTGACTCTTCTCTTCTTCACACGTCCAAATCATCATTAAAATATGGCTTCAACTGCCTCTTGTCTCTTTGTCTTTCCCTCTAAATACCTTCTCATCAACACGGTTTCATCATCACCTTCCTTCTTCCACATCTCCTCTGAGTTATCACCATTCACTTTCGATCTCTTGATCTCTTTTGCTTATTCGACTATGTAGCTAATGCTTCACCTCGTCCAAGTTCATAATCATAGTGACTTCATTTTGGGGATGAAGGAGTTTATAGATCTGGATTGGGGAAACCAAATCAAGAAGAGCAACGGCAAAGATTTGAAGAAAATCGCCAGAGAAGAGGAAGAGGACGCGAGGAGAGAATGACAACAAAAACAAAATTACCAAAAATAAAATAATAGTTAGATCCGACCCGGCTCCACCAGATTTCGATTTTACCTGATCCCAATCGTGTTGGGTCTGTAATTATTATGTAAACTTTTATTGATTTTTGGGATTTTGCACCGCTATCGAATTAAAAAAAAAATCGAAAAGAAATTGATTATTACTCTGATCCATAATAGTTGATGTTTAAGCACAAAAAAATTGTTTCATTTTAATTGATGTTTTATATTTTCAATGCAAAATTAAAGTTTTTATATTTTTTTTGACTATTTATATTCTGCCGGTCTTTTTATCATTGGTTGAATTGTGTTTAATTAGACAATAAATGATGTTTTAATTTTGAAAAAATAAAAAAAATTATGATTTTGTGGAATTTCTAAATTTATGCGTAGAATCTTTAAAATATATTTTAGAATACAGTTAGATCCAAAGAGTATTTGAGCGTTAAACCCAAAAAAAAGTTGTTATTATTATCATTGTTAAAAAAGGTTGCAAACTAAGAGAAGTAACTCAGGCTTCCAAATGCATAATGCTCTCAAAATCATCCCAATAATTCATATGCAAAGACTCGGGTTCGAAAGAGCTGTATTGTGATGTGCTTAATACAAACTCGTCTATCATCTTACTCCTCTCCAAATCGCAGATGACATGCACTGACGGGCCAGTCTTAGGGAAGCACCTAATCTCACCCTCACGACTGGTACCGTGCACCAAAAACTCACCCTCGATGAGGAAACGGAAGTATGAAGCGGGCAAAACAAAAATCTTCTTCTTCTTCGACCATTGACTCTTCCCAGCATCCTCCACAACCCACAGGTCCATACTACCTTCACTGGCGAGACGGGAGTAGTCAAAGACAGCTATTTTGCCTTGGTAGTTCATTAGATTCGTGGCGAGCGTGTCCCAGACGATGCCAGCCCCAAGGGGTAATTCAATCAAATTGAACTCCTCGGACCTCATGTCAAAACTCACAACCACGCATGTATTATCACCAGTCCAGGCACCATAATACAAGATGCAGCCGATGGAGATACCTTGTGAGTAAGGACGATGAGGAGCGACGCTTTGAGCGATTCTCCTCCAAGAAGCTCCAGGACCAAGTACCAACACCTGATGCTCGGATCTCATTACTCTCTCTTGTGTGATCCCCCAAACTAGGCTAAGCACTTTGTATTCGTCTTGAATAGGATCGTATCCAAAGTGGTTCCACATATTGGAATCCAAAAAGCTCGATCTAACTAATGGCAACTCCACGCTCTGCTTGGTGGTGAGGTTACAGATCCGCACTCTTGTCCCAATTCTGAAACACATCAAGCCCCGAAGAGCGTTCACGAAGCAGCCTCCCATACCCGGTATGGTCACATCTTGGTTGAATTCATAGAATTTCTTATCCGCGTTCTTAGGCAATACTGAGAGCAATGCATAGTGGCCGTGGCCGGCCTTGTCCACTACATACATGAACGGACGCCGTTGACGTAGCGGCGATGGAGATTTAAAGAAAAGATTAGTAAAATAACGAGTGGAGATGATGAAAGACGAAAGCTTTGAGACGCACTTGAACGTCATCAATGAATTCGCCGGCAACGCCAGGATCTCCATCAACACATCCTCAGGGAACTCCGGAACGCCGACGGGTCTTGAATCGGGCTCTTCTATTCCTTTTCATCTTCTTCAACCCTTTCACGGCAGCAAAACGAAAACGAAAAGACAATTCCATACCTTACAGATCTCTTCGTAAACTCAACCCAAAGCATTCTCCTTTATACAAAAACACAACTGCATCGCGGGTATCTCACCCAGACACCCTGATTTAAAATAAATCAAAAATAAAATAAAATGTTTGTTTATTGAAAATGAGTGAGACACCCTTACACACCCTCCCTTATGCCACATGTCAACATATGGTTCGTTTAATTTTTTAATAGTAAATCAAATAAACTCATAGTTTTATAAAGTTGATTAAATAGTTTATATGTTATAATTTTTTTTTTTATTTTTTTATAAATCTTAGAATAAAATTATCTATCTTTTAAGATCCATTTTGCATTTGTTTAAATTTTATATATTAATATTATTTTAATTGATATTAGTTAAAATTAATACATAATATTAAATTATTATTTTAATAAATACAAGAATATCAAATAGTGAAAAATGAGATTTAAAAAATTAAAATTATTATAATTATTAATTTTGATAAAATCATGTATAATTATGTTATATTATACATGATTTTATCAAAGAAAATATAGCTCTTTGATTATATTTATGATTTTATTATTGTTGCTTTTATAGTTAAATATAATTAATACATTTTATACATTTGATATGTTTTAAAATTTTTAATGAGAAATAAAATTTAATACAAGATTTTTAAATCAAAAACATTAAAATATTAATATTATATTGATGACTAGATGTATAATTTTAGATAAAAGTTTTCATATTAAATTAAATTAAAAATAATAATATTATATTAGTGGGACACGCTATGGTTATTACCTTTTTCATTGGCTTGAAAAAAAACAAAAATTAAACAACCTACCTTTTCTTTTCCATTAGGAAATAGAATAGTCTAATTTTAAAATAATATTTTTATCACGGGCACTGTTCATTACGTTTTACCAATTTTGTTCCCTAAACTTATTAGTTTCTTTTTTGAGATTCAGGATAAAAGATGAAATCTTGAATATGAGGATTAATAATATCTCTATACTATTATTTGGGAAGCATTTCTAAGAAAATAACATTAAATTTGTAGAATATTACTTAGAATGTTATTACAAAACAACTAAAATAATTAAATTAAGTAAGGATATAATTGTCAATTGAATTAATTGAAGAGTGTATCTAGTTAAAAAATATTCTCATACCAAACAAAAATCTTTTCATATTTGGTATTATGATATCAGATAAAGATAATATCATAAAAACTATTAAAACTCCTAAAGATAATCATAACTTAGATAAGATAAATACGAAAATAAATAATATAATTAAAATACAAATTATTCATCTTTAACTTAATTTTACGCTGCATTAAATCTCACCGGCCAAAAAAGAATATTCAATCGTGTTCTTGACACCAAATAAATCTTCTTAAATTTGTCTTCAAATCCATACATTTTTATGAGAGTTTGGAGCTTCACTAAATCTGCACGAATTTTGAGAAGAGAGAGCGAGATAAACGGGAGTTAGAGGTTACCTTGATTTTCGGGAGAACTGAATCCTTGATTTTTTGGCTTAGTTGACTCACGATTTCATCGCGAAAGTGAGAAAATTCGATGTTTTTTTTTTTGGATAATCGTAAATTTAGAACAAAAAAAATGAAAACTATGGTGCCCTTAGCATTTAATCACAGGTTATTGTTCCCTTAGTATTTATATTAATGTAAATCCAGTATTACCCTTAAATATTTTATGGTGTTAAAAAAAAATATTTTGTATTTTTATAAATATATAAATAATTATTTATAAACTCAATATCTTTTTTCTTGTAACCTTACCCTTTTTGTTACATTTTCTTGTAAACTCAATATTTATTATTTATAAATAATTATTTTGAGTTTTTTACATTTAATAAAAAATATTTTAGTTCAAAAGTGGCAAAAATCAATTAAATACTAAAAAAACAATATTATCGATTTTTTTAGCGGTGCTATTTTTTTAGGACAATTGTAAATATAGTACAAAAAATTAGAACGATTGTCCTTAGTACTAAGGGGACAATATTATCGATCTCCTCTTATTTTTTTTTGGGACAATACTTCTGATTTTGTGGCTCGTTTCGTATCTCTCCCGAACCTCATCAATATATTAGAATGTCAGTCAATATAGGCATTTTTTTTTTTTTTGGGGGTTCAACTTGAGTTGGCGCCTGCAGAAATGCATAGCTGCATGTTTGTATTTGTAATATTGCTGATAATAACAGAGAGAGCTTAGCTCTCTGTATGTTTTCCAAGGTGGATAACACTTGAAGAATCACATCTAATGGTGTCTAGTGAAAGACTAATTCAACTTAACTTGCCGGAGGAAAGACCTTTTTCTTCTGCCTCGGAACTTGTTTGGAGGATTGGTGGTAATGGCGCCACGACTTTTACAACCTGCAAGACGGTAATGATATATGAATATAAGCTGATTTAGATAAAAGAAATAATCGATCTGGTAAAGGGCTGGACAACTTTTGCAAAGACATTTCAGATTTTGACTAGTGTGTGGCTTTAGCATGATTGGGTTTATATACCTTACTAAGGTTCAACAGGTTTGGTAGCTCTACTTGATGTGCATGCAGATGATATCCGCAATCCCCAGGAACAGCCTGATTAGGTCTTCGGTAACCCCTGCATCAAAATATGCAGCCACGGTGCTTCAATATAGTCATGACACATGCTATAACACTAGTCTATACACCAATCCACACTCCACACAACAAACTACCTATTATATTGCATCATACTACATTAGTTAGCTCGATATTGTTCAATTTTTGTGGACCATTGATCTCAAGGAATCTAGAAAACATAGTGCAAAATGTAAGTACGAAAAAGAAGTGATCCAAGTTTGTACCCATCTTCATCAAAAGCAGCATCTACAACATCTGGATCAAAGCACTTTGGTTGTCCGCCCGCAACATAAAGAGTGTCTCCTGCACTTTGGTCAACATGTAAGCTATCTGTTTCTAAGTTTTTTCATGTTTGCTGACTTGCATGCACTGAGATCCGGTAAAAGTCACATCCTCTTTCATAGACCACTGCCAAAAGAAAACTTATGTGTAGAAAGATCTTCCTAGTCTATGCAATAAGCAACTCACGTCCTTGACTGCTACTATATGTATACGGCTCATAAAATTATAACTAGTTTAAGCATCACGTGGGACTAAGGCCTATTTTATCCATCCAAACATGGTTCCATCCTTTTGTATTTAATGCTCTACTAAAGTTTTCCTACCACCAGCCAGCAGTTTGGTTGTTTCATCATTTTCTAGTAGATAGATAAGTAAAGTTGCAAAAGAATCCATACAAGTCTTGTCGTTAAAGCTACTTATCCAACTTTTCTTAGTTTACAAATATGAAGGGCTATTAAAACACAAGTCGCACAGAATACCAATTCTAAATGTGTGACAGAGCAGAAGGAAACAGAAGTTTTTACCTACCAAGGGATGTCCCATGTACGCAAGATGAATCCGGATTTGATGTGGTCTTCCAGATTGTATTTCCACCTGTTTTGCATCAAAACAAGATGATTTTCAACACCTTTGTTTTGGTTCTACTCTCTCCCTCGCTTTCTGCATTATTATCCTTGTGTGACATGCAAGTGCAAAAGCTAATGGCATTAGAAATTAAATCAAACAGAAGAAAGACCTTAACCAGCGTGCAATTTCTTTGCATGTCCCTCTCTAGAACAGCTACTTTGCTGAGAGCAGGTTTGCCTGATAAGAGGGAAAAGCAGAACAAACATAAAGACAAAACAAACACTAAAATGAGAACAAATTAGATTTAGTGTGGATCATTCTGTCGCTCTAGCTAATGGTATAAGATACTAGAACTGACCTTCCGGAGAAGCAACATATAATCCTTTTGCGACCCCAGGATATCGGACCACTCCGATAGGCTGTTTGATAACTACCTTCAAAATGTAAGTAAAGAAGAAGCACTGTCAAGAGACGCTATCTCAGTTCCATATCTAAGCATATTACAAAACATTTATAAAAACAAATAATTCACAGCGCAAATAATAAAGTGGTCTTGCCTCGTCTTCTTCAACTATACCATCTGCTAGTGCTCGATATATCTTTGATATTTTTCTTCCGGTTCCACACTCTTGATCCAGGTTACTGTAAGAAAGAAGAGTTTACTTTCTAAGAACATAGTGAAAGTACACATAGAAAAACTTCTGAGATCCTATAATTCTTCATATATTCCCCTCATAGTGGAAGTGTCCAGTAAGTTAACCGAGCATATGTCATATATTTTTTCATCAGAATCAGAAAACTGAATGCAACATATGAAGAACTTTAGGTACAAGATGTTGAATCAAAATACTATATTATTGCAACATTCTCTGTTATATTATCAGACTAGCTCTATTTTCTTTTTCCCTGAATAAGTTTACTTTTCATGGCACGTAATTCCCAATTTCCTATTCTGTCAAACTTTAGGTACAAGATGTTGAATCAAAATACTATACTATTGCATGCGTAGCGACCATTACTAGGGTAATACAGGAGACTGCAATCTGTAACTGAAAACACCTTCACATATAACACTGATAAATTACGCACCAGTTCTAGAAACAAATGTTACCTGAATCACTGACTAAAAACCTTATAGATAATACCAAAGATCTTTTCAAAAATGATCTGAGTCAAAAAAAAGTAAGCAAGAAATCATGTTTTTGAACTCACCCAAACCCAACAAGAGATGTTCCCTCAGCAAAATAAGAAGCAAGTTTAGTTTTTGCAAGCTTTGTCTTCGCACAGAGAAGTATACCTGAGAAAAGAGTCCATCTATTAAAACAAATGAAATAAAGTGAAATAACATATCTTAAGTCTTAACAATTTCCCTAGTAGAGAGGTATTATTGTAGAGGTGCTTTTGCAATGATAACTGATAAGTCGAGTGAAGAGTACAAGATATATAAGGGAGCGGAGAATACTTGAATCATATAAAGGCTAACCTGATGTTCCTCTACCCAGTCGGTGTACAGGGACAGGGTGTGATTCACTAGCTCCGGTGGAAGAATCATTTTTACCAAAACACCACTGCAGTTGCGTCAATAAAGTCCGTTGCTGGAAAAGCCCTCCTGGCAATACTTGAAGTCCAGAAGGCTTGTTTAAGGCTATCTGCATTATCAATTACAATAAATTAAATCCACCAACTATACATTGCAATTTGAAAACTAGATTAAGAGAACAAAATGATCTCGCGAAACCAAATTTGATTTGGAACTGAAAGGTATCTTTGAGTACATAAGACGAACCCGGGTAAGAACAGAATATTAAATGCACACCAAAAGAAAACCAAACAGGAAGCTGAAGTGGTCATTACTTGTATATAGCAGCAAGCAAAAGGAAGCAACTTTGAACAACTTGACAAGATTTTTCTATGTTTTGTTCAGAGCGGGAAGTTACCAAATTATCGTCTTCATACAGAACTTGTAGCGAGTATGGCGTGTCAGGTTCCTTCCAAGGAAGCCTATGGTAAACTAACTTGGAACCACTCCTGAGAAAGAAAAGAACAAATGAGACACCTTAACAAAAGCTAAAGAATTTAAAAACCATTGTAGGAAAAGGGAACCTAAGGAGTGTGTTATGATCTTTTACAACTTCCCCATCAATTTGTATCTGCAAAACGTTGTACACGAGAAATGAAATTACAAAATCTCAAGAATCAAGCGAGAAATTCCGTGGGAAAATGTGGAACAAAGAGTAACCTGACCGTTTTGGATTCGTTGAATCCACCTGGGGAAAGAGAAAAAAAGTTAAAAAGAAAAAACGATATTGTAGAAAAGTAGTAGAGGAATAAGAGTAGAACCCTAGCAATGGAGCTGAGCTCTTGTATTTCGTTGAGTAGAAATCTGACACCGTCGTTAACTCTGTATAGTAGTAATTCCACAAAATCAAGAACAACAACAAAAAAAACAAAAAACAAAAATCAAAACTTTTTGAATTCTGAAGCAATAGAGAAGAGGAAGACCTGAATAAGAAGAAGATGAGACGACATCCTTGTATGCCAAACCATCGTTGAGCTCGGGCCATGGCAAACCGATACGTTTCGGCGGCGGCGGCGTCCCCGACATCGTGACCGGAACAACCACCGTGTCGCTTCAATTTGCTTGCGAGATTTTATTTTTCCACTTTACCCTTTCCTTTTCAAAATTATTTTAAGAAAATAAAAAAAATTATAAAAACCAAAAAGAAATTGAACCAAACCGAAATAGACCGATCCTAACCTAATAATCACATCCGAGCCAAACGTAAAACCAATATGTCAAGCCCATACCAAACTCGTTTATTCAAATGGTTGAGTCGTCTTAATTTTTTTTTTCAAACGGAAAAATGTTTTGGTTCTCGATAGTACTACTTGATTCCAATACTTCACAAGTTCACATATTACTTTGTTGATGAAAAGTTTCTTAAAGGACAAGTAAAGCTTACAACCTTTTAAAATTTTCCTCCAAGTTGAGAATCGAAAGTCAAAATTTCTAAAAAAAACTTCTTTGTCCTTTTTCCTTTTTCATAATTTTCCTTTGTTGTGTAGTTTTATGATCCAAATTTGGCCCATATAAAAATGGGTAGACCAGCCCACAAGTAATCTGTTTGCCCTAAAAGACTCGATCGAAACGTTGTTCCTCCTCTCTCTCTCTCGGTCGGTGATTTTAATTTAAGCGTGTCAATAATCTCTCTCTCTCTCTCTCAGGATGCTCATCTGCGATTTGTTTTCCCAATTCTAGATCTGATTGATTTTTTTTTTAATCTAGGTTTGAAGTCATGAATCCAATAATTACGAACGAGATGTTGCACAAGCACATGGTTAAGATGGCGAAGCTTGATGAAAGAATCTTTAGTCCGTTGTATTGTAAAGTATGCAATTTTATTGGCAAAAGCTCTGAAGATTCAACCGGGCATCTCAAAAGCAGAGATCATGCAGAGCGTGTAAGCATCCTTGCCTCTCGTAAAACGTTCGTGTTTTGGGAGATCAATAACTGTCCGGTTCCCGATGATCTTGATGCTGGTCTGGTCGTTCCGAGTATAAAACGGCTCTTGGAGAAGTCAGGCTTCTCTGGCGGTCCTCTCACAATCACTGCCATTGGCGACCTAGAACGCATCTTGAAACAAACCCCTGATGTTCTTCCGGCCATCTCTTCCACCGGAGTCCAGAGAAGGTTAATCTTCTTTGTAGTTAGGGTTTTAGATTCAACTGGCTGTATTTTTTTTTGCTATTGAGGTGCTTTTATTTTGCCATTGAGTTGGCTTTCCTTTACTGAAACAGATCTCGCGCACTTATCCAAATGGACTAGGGATAATCCACCTCCGGCTACTATAATGCTCATTGCAGTCGTGATTGTGTGAAATACTATTCGGGTTGCACCGACATACTACGAGCTAAGGGATACACCATCTTCCTTTATCCGTCCTTGGAATGCATACTGAGAGGTTTGTCCTCTACTCTCTCTCTCGCAATGTTTGTTGAAATAGGCTGTTTCTGAACTAGATAGCTTTCTTTTTTCTTTTCCAACAGAGCAATGCAGTGAGATGTACATGCAGCCACCTGCGTTTTGGTGTGAAACTGGTGAATCTGCCTGGTGCTGCATACTATGCGGTCATACTATTACTCACAAACTCTATGGTGCCAAAGGCTTACTTGGCGAAAGCATTGAAGATTTGACCAAGCATCTCGAGAGTAGAGGCCATAAATGGAATGTAAGCGTCCTTGCCTCCTCTAAATATTATATCAATACATTTGTCATTTGTAACTACTCCATAGTTGTGCACAGTTTCCCTCTCTCACTTCGTAGTTATGTTTGCCTTTCAAAGAATATACATCTCGATACCAGATTTGACCCCATGTTATCTTTCTGAATTTGGGTTTTCAAACAGGAGCTGGACACGGTCGGTACGCAGGTGTGGTGGGACATCAACAGCTGTCCGGTTCCCGATGATCTTGATGCTAGTATGGTCGTTCCGAGTATAAAAGGGCTCTTGGAGAAGTCAGGCTTCCCTGGCGGTCCTCACCATCACTGCCATTGGCGACCTAGAAGCCACCTTGAAACAAACCCATGATGTTCTTCCGGCCATCTCTTCCACTGGAGTCCTTCTTAAACACGTCCACAGAGGTTAATCTTCTTTGTGATTATTATTATTTTATTTTTTTTAATTAGGGTTTAGACTCTACTGCCTGTACTTTTCTTTTGTGATTGAGTTGCTTTTCTCTACTGAAACAGGTCTCGACCTTTGGAATGAGTTGGTCAACTGGACTTTGGATGATCCAAATCCACCTCCGACTGATATAGTTCTCATATCCAGTCGTCTCAAGACTGATTCGAGTTGCATCCTCTTCCTACAAGATAGAGGATACACCATCTCTCTTTATCCTGCCTTGATAAGTTTGTTCTCTCTCTCTCACACACACAATGTTGAAATAACCAGTAAAGCTGTTTCTGAACTAGTTAGTTTTTTTTTTCCCACAGAGCCATGCAGTGAGATGAACTGGCAGCCATCTACGGCATGGTGCAGTGAAACTGTTGAATCTGCCTGGTGTTGCATGCTATGCCGTCATCATACTCGCAAACTCTTTAGAATTGGCGAAAGCTTTCATGGCGAAAGCATTGAAGATTTCACCAAGCATCTCGATAGTAAATGCCATAATTGGAGTGTAAGCGTCCTTGCCTACTCCAAATATTATATCAATGCATTTGTCAATTGTCCAAGTATATTTGTGCACAAGTTTCCCTTTCTCACTTCCTAGTTATGTTTGCCTTTCAAAGAATATATATCTCGATACCAGATTTGACCCCATTCTATCTTTGTACATTTGGTTTAGATGGGCAGCTGGAGTCGTCCGAACTCCTTAACATTAACAAGCTATCAAAGGCATCAAAGGCAAGTTTTGATATCTCAACTTTGATTTTTAGAATTTTGGTGAATTGAAATCTAATTTATCATAAACAATTGAGTCAACTACACTCCAAATGTGCAATAGAATCCTGTTTTTGATTGATTTACTGACTTTGGTTGATTCTAAAACATTGAAGAAGAAGAGCATTGAAGATGAAGATGCAGAATGTGTGACCGAATGACCATCTAGAGAAGGACGTGAACAAGACGAAGAAGAAGAAGAAGGATACATATATGCATGGCCCATGGTGTGTTCTTGTTCTTTCTCTGGCATTTCATATGGTGGTGAATGGTTTGTTCAAAGTTAACTAATACTTTGGTCATCGAATGATTTATAATGTGACGAAAGATGTTTTTATCGACTGGTTATAAAGTGGTACAGTCGATGAGTTAAGTTTGAATGTTTTTGATGGTAATGCCGGCTGATCCTACTATTATAACTGTTTTTTTTTTAATTGTAAAACATTAATATTGTTCTCACAGTAAAATAAATATGCTACGCAAAATGTTTGTTTGGTTGGTGTAAAATATCTCAACTATATAAAATTTGCCAAAAAAAAATATTTAGGCTCTCTGAAAAATACACAAACGTTTAGTAGTTCCAATTTAATACTCGAATCACTCAAAAAAATGAAGATGTGACATCCTCGATTTAATCTCCGTTTAACTTGTTGAACGGTTTTTAAAAAGCACGTGGATAATATTAAATCAAAGATCATAAGTTCCTATTCCTGTGGGGCTTTCTTGTACTCAGGCTTGAGCTCATAAGTTCCTTGGTTGCTCCCTTTGTTGTTGTAGATGCAAAGATCTCTCAGCAAGTCTTTCAGGAATTGCTGCGCCAAAACCACATTCAATACCGTTAACTCAAATCACATTTTCATTTTTTTTGTTGGTTTCTCTTTTGAATCTCTCTCAATCTAAGAACTATACAGTTGCTTACCTCTGGTTGGTCAGTCTCCTGAATGAGCAGCCTCAGAGTCCAATTCGATTGTCTTTCAAAGAGATTGAACATAACCTCCTCCATCTCTCTCCGGTCCCTTCTTGTTCTCTTCATTTCCCATGCCTTGTTTGCCACTTTCTTCTTTTCCTGATACAAAAGCAATGAGTTTTCACAGCTGTACAGATTCAACCAACAGTAAAATGTATGTTTTCAAGTGGTAAAGATAGATACAGGAGCCGCGGTGGGGATAATCATTCCGGGGATTGGCCTCATATGCATTCCATTGGCATTATCAATGACCTGCTCAAGAAACCAGAAAACATGATGATCATGGGGAAAAAAACAAAATGCAGACATTTGATTAAATCACATTCTTTTTACGAGAGAACCTGGATCTGTCTATTTTTGCACATATACTTGCTTGCCCTTTCGCGGCACAGTTTTCCATAGCTCTCGATGTTCTCGTTATGAGGCCTCATGTCAAACTTGTTTTTAATCTTCCCTTCTAATGACGTTTTTCCTACACCTCAAAGAACATCGTCGTTTGAAGAGAATCAACACAGTTATCTATCATCAGACCAACATCTCTGGAATATGTAAACAAACAAACCATTGCTAAAACCTTCATCCAATGATCCAAAATGTGATACAACAAACAAAGATACGAGAATGTAATTATTCAACAAAGTAAATCTCTGACTACTACTGTTACCCCCCAAAGGCTCATGCCATAGAAGAGCCAACAGTTGTAACTGAAGCATGTCATGCTACACGCAGAACAAAAACTGCAGAAATCGACAACGACAATGAAAGACTCCTTACCTTCTGAAGACTCACTGAAAGAACACATGGGGATGAAATCCTTAGACATATCCAAGGCATAACGTTTTGGAATGTTTCCAGATTCAGCTCGAGCTAATTCCATTACGAACTGCAGAGGCAAGAGAATCACATGTTAAATGTTATGCACCCCAAAAAAACAAAACACTCGCAAGTTTAAGTGACGAGCAAGAAAGCAATAACGTAAAATCTACCAAAAATCTTTTGAAGAGAGTCAAGGAAGCTAGAAGATAGCTTCTAGAGACAACAGAGAAGATCTCTAAATTTGCAGAAATGGTTTCAAACAAATACTACCCAATTCATTCTCAAATTACAGCTAGAGTGAGAAAAAAAACTTAATATCTCTAAGCTCAGAAAACCCATCGCCCCCAAATATATGGAATCTCAGAGAAAAGGGTGAAATTTCCCCCTAAAATAGAGAAATCACGAAATTCCTGAGGAGGAATGAGATACGCATGCAGAGAGGAGAGGAATGCGAGTGAGAGATGCAATGCAAAAGACGAAAGAAGAAGAAAAGAAAAAAGAATACTTTGGTTTCTTCGTCCTCGGTAGCGCGAGGATCGATGGAGAGGGTGACTTTGGCGTCAGGAGGACGGTATGAATCGTCGGGAAATGGAAGATATTCGAGAGAAGAAGCTACGAGAGAAGGGAATTTCATCAGCCACATCGATCTATCTGCTAAACCCGTGTCCAAAGCTTGATTCCCATTCTTCTTCGCCGTAGATTCTTCCATTTTCATGCACAAACTGAGAGAGAAGAGAGACGATTGGAAAAAAACAGAGGAATTCAAAGCGCGTTTATCATCATTAAATATTTTCCTAATTATTAATCACGAAGGGAAGTGTCAATAGAATCACAAAAGCAAGGCTTTATAAAGATTGCATTTTTCAATGTTGGTAGAATCCAAAGCTAGTTTTGTATCTGATGATATATATAGACACAACGGACTACAAAACATTTACACAAAAGAGAAGATTTTCATGTTCAAGGTTCTTGTGTACTCAAAAGCAATCGTGGATCACACGCGTGCCCGCTTCGTTCTTCTCTCTGCTAACTTGTTAGTCGCATTTCGTTTGTTAGAAACCTCATTGTTTTGTGTCCCTCTCCAATCTTCAGCCTTTGTTGTCTCTTCCTTCTTCTTCTTCATTGTATTCTCCAACGCATCCTTCACAAAAAACTTTAGCCTCCACAGTGTTGGTTCGTCCTGCATACGTGAAAACTAGCTTAAGAGAAGAAAAAGACAGGATCTTTCGACCAGAAAAGCACACAGATGACAGTGGCTTTGGTAAGATATTTACCAGTAAGTCCATCTCAATATTCACTTCCTCTGCTCTATGTTGGAAGCTCGGGTCAGCCTGAGCGACTATACCCAACACTTTCTGTAGCTCATCCGGAGACAATTTTAAGAATGCCAACCCCATATTACGCTTCTCCTCAGTTGTAATTTTCCTAATACAAACACTCATCGGTGTGAGCAAACTCATAAATTGACCAAAGGATCCTAAAATGTGTTAAGAATTCATTAAGAGTGATTAGGCCAACCTGCATCTTTCCACAACTGTATGCCTTAGCTTCTCCAGCTCGTAATTAACATTGCAAATCTGGACAGCAATATACCAGTTTGTTAGTTAAACGGTTGATGATACAAAAGGGTCAATGATATAAAAAATTTGTTTACCTCATTGCTCATTTCTCTAGTTGTTTTGGTATGAGATGCTTCTTTTGCTAACAGCGCCTCCATTGCTGCTTGCTTCTCCTCTTCCTCCAGTATTTTCTCCTGTTATCAATTTTGTTTAGAACTTGACTAAGTTAACAAAAATCCTTGGTGCTGAACTCCATCAAGAGAATAGTGCGAAAGATAATATCATATTATCCTTACCTCTTCTTGAACCTTTGGAAGAAAGTGTGCCCATTTCTCCTCAAACTTTCCCAGTAATGTTTTCGCCATAGAGTAAACTTCACTTAATTCTTCATTATACTTCATTGCGTTCTCAAACACTAGCCGCATATCAGTATATATTTGCATAACATGTTTGTACCCGGTACCATCCTTAGCCTCCATTTGATTCTTTATCGTGCTGAAGTCCATGGGCTTGTCAATAACCTTACAATCAGAACAGAGACAATCTCATAGCCTAGAATGTAGACCGAGGAATAACACACACAAAATCTTAAACGTATTCAAAGAGCAAAACATAGTAGTGTACTTTTGATAAAACCTGTTCACAAGTTCAACCTGCATTGATCACTAGCTTTCTCTCCATTTTCTCATCAACTATAGACTTGAACAAGTAACTGGTTTCTAGTTCATCCTAACAAAATAAATGGACGCATATATTTTGGACGAAAAAACGAAATTCCATAGAGAGTCTTAGGAAAAATTAGCCCCTTACAATACCTAAGATTACCCCCCCCCCCCACATGAAATTTTGGTAGCTTTAGTACGCAAAAGCAATTTAGTCAGATGTGCATTGCAATCAGGCCAAAAGAATTCAATAAAGAAAGCTGAAATTCCGATAGCTCTAATAAGCAAACGCGGTTTAGTCAGCTGTTATGTTCAACCAAAATAAGGATCAAAAGGGAAAGGTGAATTCTGATAGCTCTGATAAGCAGAAAGGTATTTAGTCAGCTGAAAAGGAGAAATTTAAGTAGTATACCAAAAGAAGATATCAACAATGGAAGTTGAAAGCTGAGACGAAAAACCTTACCTCATAGTAGTCATGCAAACCAAGACCTTCTACATCGACAGGATGCATAAATGGCCATGCGCACTTATGCTGAGTTATCTGAGATGAGAAAACCAATACAATCAAATTTAATGATTTCAAATTCTTCCTGAAGACATAATAAATGCCAAGAATAGATCATTTCAGGTGGAGAGATGATTTCACCTGACGGAAGATTGTTCCGAATTGACGCATGAGGTCATGCATTCTTTTTGCAGCAACAGCTTCCCTACGCGCCGCCTCTTGTTGAACCTTCCTAACCCCCACAACATGTCTAGAGCCAGAGTTTGCGACGGCAATGCTCGAGTAAAAGTCCTCTACTTGTTTCAGTTTATCCTCAAGCTGCAGGCAGGTAGAGCCAACCAACCATCCATTGAATCAATATTAAATTCAAATCAAAACTCCAGAGACCAGTTCATGAAACTTATTTTGCAGAAACAGCCAAAGCACAGAAGAAATTGTAGAATATGGTTTCAAAGCTTAACAAACAGAGCAAGAAGACTGAGTCATCACGACGTAACACGATAAAATACACTAGATCAGTATCAAGAAAGACAATAGAGCAAGAAGAAGGAATCAAAGGTCTAAGGCGAAGACTTTTATTTTACCGAATCAACCCAATGTAAAACCTCGTCGACTCGCTGCTTGATGCACTCGGCGTCGACAGGGAAAACCTGGGAATCTCCGCCGGGCATTTGACCTAATCCCGGCACTGAATCAGCCAATTTTACAGGTTCTCAGAGACCAACCCCAACATACGCAAAAACTAAAACCCCAGAGCGTAATTGAACTACGTGTCGTTTTTTGGATGCAAAAACGACATGTAGTATAGAAAATGAAATTGAAAATGAAAAAAAAACGACACAGAAAGATATAGTCGGAAATGTGAAGTAGATCTTACTATTTTCTCTTCGCGCGCATAAGAAAGAAAAACCCAGAGCTAAGAAAACCCAGAGCGAAGAGAAGAAGACGAAGAGAAAATGGATCATACTCGAAGCTGCTGAAGAAATTGCAAAGATACAGGAAGAGATCAATGCTGAGATCAAGTTGATCCAGGCGAGATACAAGGTGAGCGTGATTTATTTGAGTCTTTAGTTTCCAATTTGAAATTCGAAATTCAAGTCTAAGGGGAGATTTCACAGGCTTTCAAAGTGAACTCTCCATGGATTCTGCAGCGTCGAGCTGCCAATGACGCAGTGTCAGTCAGAATTTTCCGGCGCGTTCTGTGTGGTGGACTTACAAGCCGTCGAGCTCGCCGAACGGTAAGAATTTCTTAGCTCTTTGTTGTTGATTTATTGATTTTGAGATGTGAGTGAGTGAGATTCTACTTCTTCTCTGTGAAGGTTACTCGGATCATCAGGGATCCTAGTATCATGCGTCGCTTTCACATCCCCGATCCCGATCCGGAGGTTTGAAGTCGACGAAGATGAAGAAGATGCTTATGGCTTGTTTACTGTTTCGCTTTGTACCACTGGATTTTGGATTTGTGGCTGTGTTTGAGCTGCTTTGCTTTGTTGGATTTTGTTTGAATCTAAACTTTGAAACCTGATTTTGTCTTTGCCTGTGATTTGATCCTGCTTCTGCACTATCCGATGAGATGCGTTGACGAATTCAGCTTGCTTGATCTAGTTGACGAATTTCAGCTTGCTTGATCGTGCTTCTGAACTATCTGATGAAAAGTCTGAGATTCTTTCCTTCAGGTAAAGCTAGATAACTGTTTTTCTCTTAGTTCTAAGACTCTTTGACATGTGTGATAATTCAAGGGAGCATGAGTTATTGAGAGAAATCATGTACAGGCAGCTATTGAGAACAGTCTGTTGAACCATGATGCATCAGCTTCTCTCTGGGAACCAGAGCTATCAGATAGAAAATATAATTGTTTTGTTTTGCAAGCTATTGGGAACAGTCTGTTGAACCATGATGCATTAGCTTCTTTGTGGATTTTGTTTGAACCTAAACTTTGAAACCTGATTTTGTCTTTGCTTTATATATGTTTCTGTGATTTGATCCTGCTTCTGCACTATCTGATGAAATGCCTGACGAATTTCAGCTTGCTTGATCCTGCTTTTCTGAACTATCTGATGAAAATTCTGAGACTCTTTCCTTCAGGTAAAGCTAGATAACTGTTTTTCTCTTAGTTGTAGGCTATTTGACATGTCTGATAATTCAAGGGAGCATGAGTTATTGAGAGAAATCATGTACATGCAGCTATTGAGAACAGTCTGTTGAGTCATGATGCATCAGCTTTTTTGGGCACCAGAGCTATCAGATAGAAAACATAGTTCCTTTTTGTTTTGTTTTGCAAGCTAAGTTAAACGTGAGATTCCACGTTTAATGTCAAGTGTGTTTGTTTGATATTGGTAGTGCTATAGGTCAATGAATCTCTGGTTGATTTCTTGGGTTATATTCTAAAGTTGTCTGCGCTGTTTTATTCATCTTAACACCTAGCTGGTATAACTAGGAGGTGTAGGTGGTAGTCCAAGCAGATGACTATATATAACCTTTTCCCAGTTGCCATGAGCCAGTAGAAGCTATCTCAAAATACGCAGGAGGTTGTTTGCCTTGTCAGACTTTTGGAGTCTTTCTTCTTCTTTCATGGAAATTTGATGGCTAACAGTCGTTTAACTCTACATCATGTATTGATTACAACTACTAAGAAAAACCGCAAGTTTGATTGTTTTGGGAAATGCCTTGGGTTGGAATGTATACAGAATGGATCTGGAAAGGTAAGTACATCCTTTAGTGTTGATAATGGCAATGAGGGTGGTGGAGGCGACTCAGACTTGGAAGATCCCTGTGCTATGGGGAGTAAGTAATTCTGGCAGATTCAATAATGGAGCTTGTGCCAAGATGGGCTTGGATTCGCCAACCTCTCTGCGTTTTAACATGAATCAGGATGGAGCTAATCGTCCAGGCTCTATCAGAATGGGATGACATATTTGTTAGTTCAGAGGTTTGGAGACTGAACAAGAGAATGGAACATGTTCTCGTTTTTGTTTTCTAGTCTTCCCTTCTACTGACATTTTCCCTGTGCCACAAAGAACCTCGTTGAAGAAAATCAACACAGTTATAAGGCAAAGTTAGGTTCCTCTCTGGATTGTATATAAACAAACCAATCCTAAACCCTAAACCATCACCCAATGATCCAAAATGTGACACAGCTACAAATATATGAAAATGCCATCATTCAACAAAGTCAATCTCGGACTAATGTTACCCCAAAAGGATTCATGCCATAGAAGAACCAACAGATGTATTTGAATTGGGCACAAGCATGCTACACAATGAAAAAGAGGGACAGGAGAATTCTCTTTACCTTCTGAAGACGCACAAAAAACAGACACGGGGCTAAAATCTTTAGACATATCCAATGCATAACGTTTTGGCATGTTTCCAGATTCAGCTCGAGCTAATTTCATTACAAACTGCGAGGCAAAAGAATCACATGTTGCACACCCAAAAAAACTCGCAGTTTAAGTTAAGTGACGAGCATTAAAGTTCAAAGACAGCAGGCAGCATCTAGAAGATCTCTAATCTGTAGAAATGGTTTCATACAAATCCTCAAATTACAGATAATTTTTATGTTGGTGGCCTCTGGAGATTTCAATCAAAGTGAGAACAACCATAGTAGAAAACCACTCGATATCTCCAGACTCAGAAAAACCCATTGCCCCAAATATATGGAATTTCTGAGAATGTAAAATTTCTCAGAGGATGAAATTTCCCGATGTTACAAAAGAAAACTTATGTGTGGCAAAATCTTGCTAGTTCTATGTCATAAGCAACTCATGTTCTAAACTGCTACTATGTGTATATGGCTCATACAATTATAACAAGTTGAATCATCATGTGGGACTAGGGTCTTTTTAATCCGTCAAAACATGATTCCATCCTTTTGTTTTCAATGTTCTACTGAGGTTTTCCCACCACCAGCCTGCAGTTTGGTTGTACCATGATTTCCTAGTTGATAAATAACTAAAGCTGGAAAAAAAAATCTAGACATATCCTGTCATCCAAACCTATGTATCCAACTTTTAACATTCTATAAAAACGAAGGACTATAAATGCACAAGCCACACAGAATACCAGCTCAAAATGTGTGTAAGATGAGAAGGAAACAAAAGTTTCAAGGGATGTCCGATGTATCCGGATTTGATGTGGTCTTCTAGATTGTATATCCGCCTGTTTTGGATATAAACAAGAAGATTTTCAAGAACTTTGTTTGGTATCTCATTCACTTTCTGTATTATCCTCGTGCGACATGTGACAATGGAAATAAGATGAAACAGAAGAAAAATCTTAACCAGCGTGGAATTGCTTTCCCTGTCCCACTCCAGAACAGCTACTTTGCTGAAGCAGGTTTGCCCGATAAGAGCGAAAACCAGGAAAATATGCGCAAGGCTAAGTTGTAGATATCAAAGGTTATGCCGACCAATTGTAGCCCATTCTTTGGAAAACGGAGCATAATGTTACCTTGTGGCACTTGTATTCAAACTTGCGCAAAACGGAGCATAATGAAAAGAAGTTATCTTGGAAATGACAGTGGCCAAAAGTCATACAAGAGACGCGAAACAATATGAAAATAAAATGATGGAGGCTTAAAAAATATTAAATGACGACATAATCATCTTATTTAGGTTTCCAAATACATAATGCTCTCGATATCATCCCAAAAATTCGTCTGTAACCAACTGGTTACCCCAATCCTGTCACATAAGGGGTTTATTTCAGCCCTTGTTGTCATCTTCTTCCTCTCCAAATCATAAGAGACAAAGAGTATGGGTTGAGCGCACACGAGATTTGCCTTTGCCAACCTAACCTCACCGCTGCGACTGGTGCCTTGCATCCCCAAGTGATAGTAACTAGTGACGAAATTCATTTGGGAAACAGGCAAAACGAAAGACATCTTGTTTGACCAGATACTTTTCCCGGCATCCTTCATTGTCCAGAGGTCCACACTACCATTAATGGCAAGAAGTGATTTGGAGTATTCAAAAACAGCTATTTTCCCTCCGTAGTTCATGAGGTTTGGGCGAGAGATGATGTCAAGGGGTAATTTGATCAAAGTGAACTCCTCGGAGCTCAAGTCAAAACTCATGACCACAGAGGTATTCTTATCAATCCAAGCTCCATAATACAAAACACCGTTGATGGAGATACCTTGTGAGCAAGGACGATGAGGAGGAGGAATGGCGCTTTGAATGTTTCGCCATGAAGCTCCAGGACCAAGTACCAATAACTGATGCTCGGATCTCACTTCTCTCTCTTCCTTGCTCACCTCCCAAACTATGTTCAGTACTTTGTATTCATCGTGAACAGTGTCGTGCCCAAAATAGTTCCACACATTGTCATCGCCTTCCCCCAAGATGTTAGATATTATTATGGGCAACTCCACGAGCTGCTTGGTGGTGAGGTTACAGATTCGCACTCTTCTCCCAACTCTGACACATAGCAGGCCACGAAGAGCACTCACGAAGTAGCCTCCCATTCCCGGGATGTTCAGATCTTTGTCGAGTACAGAGACAGACCTGTCTGAGTCCGGATTCGGCGATGATGAGAGCAACGCAAACTCGGAATGTTTTTCCTTGTTCACGATATACGTAAACAGACGATGTCGTCGCCGAGTCTTAAGGAAAAGGTTAGTGAAATAGCGGGAGGAGATGAGGAAAGACCAGAACTTTGAGACGCACTTGAACCTCATCAGCGATTTCGCCGGCAATCTCATCAAGATTTCCATCAACACATCCTCGGGGATCTGCCGAATGGCGACGGCTTTCGAATCGGGATTCAAGAGAGCTCTCCTACACCTTCTGGCTCCTACTTCGAACTTCTTCTTCTTCCTACTCAGCTCTTTCACGGCGGCTAGACGGAAAGACAATCCCATAGTTGTTTTTTGGACAAATCTATTCGATAACCCTAACTAAGATATGTACTTTACTTTTAAATAAGATAGATACAAGTCAACTCAGCTATCCTAAGATCTCAAGGAATCGGATATATATTTCTTTCAATCTTTACTTTACCTGTTTGACTCTTTCTTGTTCAAGGAATAATTATGTATACTTGTTGTTGTAACTCTTCTTTTTTTCTTACGAATCTAATTATATTTATGAAAATGAAAATCTAATGATTCACCAAAAAATTAATGCTTTTAACCATTAGATTCGCCATCAACCTTTAGTGGTGTTTTTTTCAACTTTATCCTTGACTTGCCAAAAATACAGGCCAAACTTTTCGAGTGGTGTTTTGGTTATTTTTTTTTTAAACCAGATAATGCAAAATTGAGGTTCGAACTCAACTCAAGAATCTCTAAATCAAATCCGTTCGAACTCAACTCAAGAATCTCTAAATCGAATCATCTATACACAACCATTATGCCACAACAATATTTGTTGGAATTACAAACATAATTTATATAAACATAAAATCACGCGCCGCACGCAAAGCTCCAGTAGGTCAGCCAAGTAATTTCTAGCGTAATTCAACGGCTGCTCGAGCGCTTGCCTCACCGAGCCACGAAGGTACTCAAAATCGAGAGTAATCGCAACGTGGACCAACAAAGGGTTGCAGACACCAGAATCGATGTCGGCGACGGCACAATCGGCGGCATTGCGGAACACAATGGCTTTCCTGAAGGAGAATATGTGCGGCGGTGGGTTGGAGGTCAGAAATCAAAGGTAAGCGTCGAGATGGGAGGATCAGATAGCTTCGGTTAGAGGAAACGATTGGAGAGAAGGAGAGAGGACGATGATAACCAAAGCTGCGGAGAATAAACCGGAAAAGCGCATGATCCAGAGCATCCTGAGACGACGAATCGCACCTCTCGTTTCTTCTTCTTGGATTTGAAATCGAACCACCGATCGGCGGCGATAAAGGCGGGGTTTAGAGGATTTGAAATTACTTGGTTTCCAATTAAATAATTATATAATTATGTTTGTAATTCAACATATATTGTTGTGGCATAATGATTGTGTATAGAAGGAATTGATTTAAAGGTCTTGAGTTTGAACCTCAATTTTGCATTATCCAGTTTAAAAAAAAAAACCGTCAAAACTACGTCGTTTTGGTAATTTATACACGGGATATACATACTGTAAATTTATATACGGTTGAGGGTTATATAGCGGGTTGATTCTGATTTCATTGGTTTGACCTGCATTTTTGACAAGTCGAATGTAGAGTTGCAAAAAAAACCATTTGAATGGTTGATTTGCAGAAAACCATGTGCGCCCGCACGGGGTCAAATTTTTTGTAGACTAAATTATGATTGTCTAATTTAAGTGTTTACGACAAAATATGTTGAATTTTTAATCCATAAGCGTGCAAGTGAAAATTTATTATTTTGTTAATTTATTGTGGGAAATATGTTTTGATGTTTATAATACACTTCCGAATTAAGTTATACGTCCGCACGGGATTTAGCTTTTTAAAACTAAATTTTGAAATATACAAAATGGGCAAAGTTTTTTGTAAACTAAAATTTGAAATATAAAAAATGAGAATGAGAAATAAGATATAATTAAGCATTATTGATTCAAATATGTTGAATTTGTGATTATTAAGTTTGTAGTGAGAATATAATATTTTGTTGATTTGTTGTGCAATATGTCTTTTGATGTTTATATCATATTTCTAACTCGTGCTATGCGAATTAGATTCTAATAAGTGTTAGGTGCGGGCAATATATTTTTTATACATTTTTTTGTATAAAAAGGTTATGTAGACCCAAACACTAACGAAAATAGTTTAATTTTAATTTTAATGAAAAATTTCATGATTATGTGATTTTGTAATTTTAAATGATAGCAACGTTTGTTTTCTAACAAAAATGTAAATTGTAATAAAAACTATATGATATTGTCATATGGTGTATATTAGTATAATAGGAATATAAGTTAGTTAATTATATATCGATGTAATCGTAATTGTAAACTTTGTTATTATGTGCATCTAGATTACTACACAACCAAAAATTTTTATGAGTGTTAAAATGGGTTAATCTGTCCTTTTAATCTGCATCGAATTATCTCACTATCTTGTATGTTTTGACAAACCAACCCGCAAAAGACAACAATTATCAAAATATAATACTAACCCGCCCGTTCATATTATCGTATCATATAAATATTTACTAATTTCAAATATTTGAAATTTTAGCCTAATTGATTATGATAAAAAGATACAATAACATATTTTGTTTATCATACTGCATTATTATGAAAATATTATTTAAATTCAAATATCTAAATTAAATCTAAATTATTTATTATTTTTTGTAAAGATACAATAAAAACTGATTTTTGTATTTTTGATAAGTAATCTAACCTATATTCAAGAAAATCCAAACTAATCTGAATTAATATTTAAATTTTCGGAATTAAATATAAATATAAAATAAAATACATTTTATTAATATTTTATTAAATTGACATGTTTAGCAACAAAAATAATAGTTATCCAAGTAAAGAATAGTCTAATATGAAGATTTTCCTATTTGGACACAAAATGTATACCCCTTTTAGTAGTATAGAATATAGATATCTTTCTTATTATATAAAGCAGAATCTCTTAACGTGAGCGTGACACGTAGGATAATTCTCACTCACGAGATTGTGACATTTGTCACTATTAATTTAGATATTGATATGTGTCAATTTAATTTAACAAAGTAAAATAAATTAAAATAAATATTAAAAAATGTTAAACTAAAAAAATGCAATCTTAAAAAAAAAAAACAAGAATAAATAAGGAAAACTTATAATAAATGAAACTGACAAAAAATAACTTAAAAGATTATAATATAAAACCACGACCAAGCTTAAAAAAAGAAACTTATTAATATACGACTAAATTATTAATATACGTGAGCGTAAGATAATTCTTACTCACGAGATCGTAACATGTGTTGTTGTTAATTAAGATCGCGACATGTGTCAAAGTAATAATATAAACTTTCATATTATTAGTTATTTATTTATTTTAAATATAAAATAACAAAAAAAAGAAAAAAATTGTGTTTTATATAATGGAAACTAATAACATTGAAAAAGTAAAGTAAGAGAAATAAAAACTATCAAATAAAAATAACATAAAAGGAAAATGAAGTGTATTTTATATAATGAAAAATAATAATATTGAAAAAGTAAAGTAAGAGAAAAAATGTAAATTACCAAATAAAGTGTTAAATATAAAAAAATATATATGATTCATAATATATAAAATTGGAAGAGGAAAAATTTGTTATCGTATGATTGGTATTTCTGGAACCCTCTTTCATTCATTTAAAATGATTATTGGTAATATGAATCAATTTTGATTTTTTTTTAAATACGAATTACTAAACGTAATTCATGGATAATTAAATAGAATTTTAATTTAAAATCTAACCATACGGATCATAATTAAGCATATTATCAATTTTAGAATTTAAATATTTTATTTTTTATCCGCGTATTACACGGGACCTAATCTAGTATATAAATATAAAGGGATACATACTTTTTCTTTTCTTTTCTATTGATTTTTTTTTTCTATATTATTATTAAACAAAAACAAACCAAAGCAAACAAAAAAAAGGAAAAAAGGCGTTTTACAAAGCTAAACGACGTCGATGGGTTGCTCTCTGGCTCGCCCGGCCAATCATGGTTCTCGGATCCGGGTCACGAATTTTACAACCCGTTTCTCACCCTGCCAAAGATAGCCGGAGAGGAGACGACCAGCTATTCAACACGGCACGGAGCTCATCGGAGCCACAAACGGCGGCAATAATACCGGCTTACTGCGGTTTAATCCTTTAAATACACCCATTGGAAGAACTTCTTCCTCAGAGACAGCCTCCTTCTTTTAGAGTGCTATGCTATTTAGCCCGGTTTAGAACAAACCCTCTCTTCGTCCTCCCTTGCTTTGATTCTACGACCCACTCACGTTGTCATATTGGAACATGAAAGTCCGAAAAACCGATCCGAGTTTATCATCCATCTTCAGCAAAAGTAGAATCCACAACATCCAGATCAAAGAGCATTTTGGTTGGTCCACCCGCGACATAAAGCGAGGTCCCCAAGCTACTTTTAATCTCCAAATTGTGCAGTTAGTTTATATTGTTCACATGCCATGCTTCCCCAGTGAAGAAGCATAAATGTATAAACAAAATATTTAAGGGATGCTATTGAACCAACTTTGCTATCTTATTATAGTCATGAACAGCAGTTACAACTGAAGCAACTAACTAGCTAACCTTTACTAGAAATCAAATTATCTTCGAAACCTGAAAAAAAAACCTTTTGACCAAAAGACAATGAGAGGGAGTTCCTATTCCTGTGTGGCTTTCTTGTACTCAGACTTCAGCTCATAAGTTACTTCCTTTGTTGTTGTAGATGCAAAGGTCTCTCAGCAAGTGTTTCAGGAATTGAATTGCTGCGCCAATAGTACCGCTAAATCACATTTCCATAAGCAAAAAAGTGTCTCAGCTATTTGTTTTCTTATTTCTCTTTGAACTCTCTTAATCAAGAACCATATAAATTCATTTCCTTCTGCTTACCTCCTCTGGTTGGTCAGTTTCCTGAATGAGCTGCCTCAAGTCCAATTTGATTGTCTTTCAAAGAGATTAAACATGACCTCCTCCATCTCTCTCCGGTCCCTTCTTGTTCTCTTCATTTATGATGTCCTGTTTGTCACTTTCCTCCTTTCCCGATACAAAGCAATGGATTTTTACACCTGTACAAAAATCAGGACTCTTAACAACCATTATGTACTGTGTGTTTCGAGTGGTATAACGATATATACAAGAGTAACGGTAGGGATAATCATTCCCAGCATTGGCCTCATATGCATTCCAGTGGCATTAGCAATGACCTGGTCAAGAAACCAGAAACATGATCATGGAAAAAAAGTAGTGCTAAACCACATTTAAGTTAACCATCTTTACAAGAACCTTCACAGACAGTTTTCCATAGCTCTCAATGTTTTCGTTATAAGGCCTCATGTCATATTTGTTTTTAATCTTCCCTTCTACGGATATTTTTCCTACACCTCCAAGAACAACACTGAAGAGAAATCAACAGAGTTATCAGACAAAATCAGGTTCATCTCTCGATTGTAAATAAACAGACAATTGCTCTAAACCATCACCCAATGATCCAAAATGTGACACAGCAACAACTATATGAGAATGCCATTATTCAACAAAGTAAATCTCTGATTAGTGTTACCCAAAAGATTCATGCCATAGAAGAACCAACAGTTGTAGTTGAATTGGGCACAAGCATGCTACACGCAGAACTAAAACCACAGAAATTCTGGCCTTACAATAACTAAGACTTCACCCACGAAATTTAGGTAGCTCTAGTAGGCAAAAGGTATTTCGTCAGATGTACATTGCAATTATACCAAAAGAATACATCCGAAAAGAGAAGTGAAAATCTGGTAGGTCTAATAGGCAAACGAGGTTTAGTCAGCTGAAAAGTCCAATAATATGTTCTACCAGAATAAGAATCAAAAGGGAAAGGTGGATTTTGGTAGCTTTGATAAGTAGAAGGCATTTAGTCAATTAAGCATACCAAAAGAAGATATCAACAATGGAAGTTGAAAGCTGAGACGAAAAACCTTACCTCATAGTAGTCATGCAAACCAAGACCTTCTACATCGACAGGATGCATAAATGGCCATGCGCACTTATGCTGAGTTATCTGAGATGAGAAAACCAATACAATCAAATTTAATGATTTCAAATTCTTCCTGAAGACATAATAAATGCCAAGAATAGATCATTTCAGGTGGAGAGATGATTTCACCTGACGGAAGATTGTTCCGAATTGACGCATGAGGTCATGCATTCTTTTTGCAGCAACAGCTTCCCTACGCGCCGCCTCTTGTTGAACCTTCCTAACCCCCACAACATGTCTAGAGCCAGAGTTTGCGACGGCAATGCTCGAGTAAAAGTCCTCTACTTGTTTCAGTTTATCCTCAAGCTGCAGGCAGGTAGAGCCAACCAACCATCCATTGAATCAATATTAAATTCAAATCAAAACTCCAGAGACCAGTTCATGAAACTTATTTTGCAGAAACAGCCAAAGCACAGAAGAAATTGTAGAATATGGTTTCAAAGCTTAACAAACAGAGCAAGAAGACTGAGTCATCACGACGTAACACGATAAAATACACTAGATCAGTATCAAGAAAGACAATAGAGCAAGAAGAAGGAATCAAAGGTCTAAGGCGAAGACTTTTATTTTACCGAATCAACCCAATGTAAAACCTCGTCGACTCGCTGCTTGATGCACTCGGCGTCGACAGGGAAAACCTGGGAATCTCCGCCGGGCATTTGACCTAATCCCGGCACTGAATCAGCCAATTTTACAGGTTCTCAGAGACCAACCCCAACATACGCAAAAACTAAAACCCCAGAGCGTAATTGAACTACGTGTCGTTTTTTGGATGCAAAAACGACACAGGTATATATTCGGAAATGAGACGCGAATTTTTTGCCTCTTTGTTTCGTGCTCTCTCTCTCTCTCTTTTTTGTTGTTCATTTGTTTCCTTTCAAATCTTATTTACTTTGGATATCTATAAAACAAATTGATTCAAACTTGAGATCCGATTAAAAAAGAATTTATAGATTTTTTTGGAATATGACAGGACTATAATTTTTTAAACGAATACAAATTTTCCAAAAAATTGTTAAGTAACTATAAGAAAGAATTTGTCGTACTATATTGAACATAATAACATGATGTTCCAATTTTTATATAGAAACCATAGGATATGTAATTTTTAGTTTTTAAGTTTATTCATAAGTTTGAAACTTTTTTTTTTTAAAGTGTAATCTTTTAGGTTTAGAGTTTAGGATTTTTTTATTTAAAAATTAATTATGTTGAGGTTATGATAAATAGAATAACATAACATTGACATCAGTCTACATAGATATGGTATACATACAAATAATATAATATAGTAATTCTTTCAAAATTAAGAAAATACATCATTTTCAAGTTTTGAGTTTATTAATAGGGGTTCAAACTCATTTTTTTATTTGCATTTAGGCTTTTGAGTTTAGGGTTTAGTATTATAGGTTTAAAGTTGATTTATGTAAGGATTATTGTAAATAGTATAACTTAACATTCTATTAGATATATTTTCTATATACAGTATAAACACTATTCACCATTTAGAGAAATTTGTATCCTTTTAAAAAAAAAAAACTATGTGAGATTTTTTAAAAAGTGTATGTTTTTAGTTTAATTGCAAAATGTAATCATTTGTTAGTAGAGATTAAATCAATAAACAAATGAAATGAGGTAAAGGTATGTCAGTATGTGTTTATCAAAAAACATGACAAAATAGTTTACTTTTTATTAGAAGATGCTTATGCCTTCGGATTGGATGTGATAACTTGCTTACTTTTTCGCTTTGTACCAATTTTGGATATGTGGTTGTGTTTGAGTTACTTTCTTTTGTTGGATTTCGGTGGAACCTAAAACTTTGAAACCTGATTTTATCTTTAGCCAAGGGGTGTTAAATACGGATATCAGTTTGGTTTTGGTTCAATTTTTTGGTTTTTCGGTTCATGAGATATAACTACCATATTAAATCCATATCTACTTTGGTATAGTTTGGTTATTGAAAACTCTTGATTTTTGGTTTATTCGGTTTTATAACCATAACTTTTATTACTTTCTCATCAAGTAATACAAAATTTATTTCTATAAACTTAAAAAAAAAAAACAAATCTCGCTTGTCATTAGGTAAGACATACTACCGCCCGAAAAAAAAGAATACCTTCTATTTAACTAATCTAATGTTAAATCATTTCTGTTATTATTTTGGATTCATATACTTATTGTTTCTTTGATGATATCTGAGAATTGGTTTATTGCCTGAACATAGTTCAAAGAATCAAGATGGACTGATGCAAGCAAACTGCAAACACAACCATAAACTATGGCCTTGAAGCTGAAGTTGCACCTTCAAGTTTCATGTACCATCAATGTCCCGATTGAGCCACCAAATTCTCTTGTTGGATTTGGATCGCTTAACCGAGACCACCGATGGGGTTTGATTTGCTTGTGAATTATTTGAAAGGGTAAACGTTACATCGGCCAAATCGATTAAATGTTTTGGGATGCAACCTGATAAATCTTATTCGAAACGCATCGGCGTGAAAACAAAATATGTGACTAATAGGGTATTCCGAGGATTGAACTTAAGCGGGGAATCATACCACTAGACCAAATGCCCTTGTGTTGGAAAGTTGATTTTGAAAATTTATAGTATTTCTTTGTTTTTGGAAAAAGGGGCATTTTCGAAAATCATACCACTAGACTAATTGACTAATCCCGGTTTACACATTTCTGGTGACGATTCGTTTTGTTAATCAAGAAACTGTCTGCCCTAAACTTTTCTATAATTGAATTAATTTCACGCGGCTTTTCTATAATATAATTTGTTTTTTATTCCATTTTCGAGCATATACTTGCTTGCCCTTTCTCGTTATGAGGCCTCATGTCATATTTGTTTTTTCATCTTCTCTTCTACCGACCATTTTCCTACACCTCAAAGAATTTCGTTGGAGACAATCAACACAGTTATTAAGCAAAATTAGGTTCCTCTCTGGATTGTAATTAAACAGACCAATAACATATTTGACCGAGCCAAACAAATTATATGTAAGTAGTAATTACATTGTCCTCATTATAACATAATATAATTGTTTGGAATTTTTAAAAAGTTTTATATAAAATCTATGATATGATCAATTAAAAAAAAAAACTGTCTCACACACATCCATCCAAACAAGGAAAATAAAACTAAGAAAACATATTCCTGATATGCCAATGTTTTCTTAGTTATGCTTATGCAAACGGATAAAGGGATACGCTAGTCTTATCCAACCAACGATAATAACTAAAGGGATTACTGCAAAAAAAAAAACTATAACTTTTATATCTTTTCGAGAAAAATCATAAACTAAAAAAATTATAAATCAATCAATAACTTTTATTTTTTTTGTAAAAATAACTTTCATCTCTAAAAATTGCAAATCAATCCTCCTACTTCCAAAATATATTGCAATACTGCCCATAATCGTATAAAATCGTATATTAACCGTATATTAACCACCAAAATTACGTCGTTTTGGGCAAACTAATTAAAGAAAATTTTGTAAAATGAAGATTCAAACCCTTCACCTCGAGGATAAATTAAATGCACCCTGCCAACTGTGCCAACGAAGTTAATTGTAAAATTTCAAACATATATATATATATATATATATATTTTTTTTTTATAAATACCCGAAAAACCTCAAAAACCCCAAAAAACCCAAAAATATGAAAAACCCAAAAAACCTTAAAAACTCGACCACGAAGTTATTAAACCGAAGCAAAATTCATGAACCAAATCAAAATTCTCAAACCAAAGTAAAATTCCCGAACCCGAACCGAAAAACCCCGAAAACCAAAAACCTCAAATTTTGGGGTTTTCGGGTTTTTCGGTTCGGGTTCGGTTCAGTTCGGGAAAACCCCAAAATACCCGAAAACCCAGACCACAAAATTTCCGAACCGAATAAAATTTTTACGAACCAAAGCAAAATTCCCGAACCGAACCCGAACCCGAACCGAAAAACCTCTAAAATTCCGAAAACCCGAAAAAACCAAAAAAACTTCAAACATAGAGTTTTAGGGGTTTTTTGGGTTGTCAGGTTTTTCAGTTCGGTTCAGGAATTTTGTGGTCTGGGTTTTTGGGAATTTTACTTCGGTTCGGGAATTTTGATTTGGTTCGGGAATTTTGCTTCGGTTAATAACTTCGTGGTCGAGCTTTCCAGGTATTTTGGGGTTTTCGGGTTTTTTTGGGGTTTTTCCGAACTGAACCGAACCTGAACCGAAAAACCCGAAAACCCCAAAATTTGGGTTTTTTGGTTTTCAGGGTTTTTCGGTTCGGGTTCGGGAATTTTACTTCGGTTCCGGAATTTTGATTTGGTTCGGGAATTTTGCTTCATTTTAATAACTTTGTGGTCGGACTTTTCAGGTTTTTTGGGTTTTCGGATTTTAGGGTTTTTTTTGTTTTCTGGGTTTTCGAGGTTTTTTTGGTATTTTTAAATATATATATGTTTGAATTTTTACAATTAACTTCGTTGGCACAGTTGTCAGGATGCATGTGATTTATCTTCGAGGTGAAGGGTTTGAATCTCCATTTTACAAAATTTTGTTTAATTAGTTGCTCAAAACGACGTAGTTTTGGTGGTCAATATACGGTTTTATATGACTATGTGCAATATTGCAGTATATTTTGGAGGTAAGGGGATTGATTTACAATTCTTTGAGGTGAAAGTTATTTTTGCAAAAAAAAATAAAGGTTATTGATTGATTTGTAATTTTTTTAGCTGAAAATTTTTTTTGTAAAAAATATTATAACCTTTATTTTTTTTTGTAAGAAAAATTCTTATGGTTTTATTTTTGGGTAATAAAACGTGCAATCCATTTCTTCTTATTCAATTGTCATGCCTTCCATATCTCAAACTTGAGCAATCTAAACCAAAGAAGAAAAAGAATGTAACGAACAAAAAACTCTTCTAGATACTATTTTTGTGTTGGTCTGGAATATAAAATCTATGTCCATTGATACCAAAATTTATATTTTTTGTTTTGTTTTAAAAAGAGTATTTAAAAAGAGTATTTGCAAATGATTTCAACATGTTATTTTTCTTTGTGGACATCTAATTTATTAAATAAATATTAAAATTTAAGATTTTGAGTTTAAAGTTTAATTTTGCTAGATCATCATAAGATAAATTGAGGGTCATGTGATAAGTTAGAATGTTATTTGATAAATTAAACGTGCATATAACAAAATAACATATTACGGAGGAAAAAGCATCCATCGTATAACAGTTAAATGAAAACAAAAATAGGAAAAACTGAAAAGGAATAATATTTGATGCAATACACATCATTACCATTTTTTTTTGAATTTCTATCTTTGTTATTACCATTTAGCAAACTCACTCTAAAAAAACCCCTGCCAGTGCCAAATACTCAAAATAAATATACCAGTTCGTTAGTCAAGGGACACTTGAAAGCAACACAACAAAATAAGTAATGAAATGTTTTTAAAACTAATAAAAATTTGGTAATACCCTGTAAATATATGAAATAGAATAGTCCAACTATGAAGAAAAGGTCTATTTTATAGTATTACCTTTTGTCTCGGGCACTGTCTGTTTCATTCCCTTGGACCCCTTCTCCTCCAAGATCTGCTTCTTCCTTCTTTTCCTCTACCAGATTTTGTACACCACTCGGCTTCCATACCCATTTATCTTTCTTGTCTGAATCCTAGAAAAGACTCTCATTTCTTTTGTTTGGTCGATCTGAGAGAATTTAATTTTTTTCTTTTTCTCTTCCGGTTTTTAATATTGCCACTCCCTTAAGTGTAGGTACGCGTGTATACTACGCAGTTACATATGTCTACTTGTTTCTGTGTCTTTAATTCATTTATGAAACTGAAATTTTTGTTGTCTTTCAGATTCTGCGTTTGAACTACAGTGAAACGTCTTCAGGGTTTGGTTTTTTTTTCTCCGAGTTTTTTTGTCCTTCAATAAAAAAAAACCTCGGCTGCTCGCTCTCTCCCTCTCTCTCTTTTCAAGAAAGATCCGAACTTGATTCATAATCCGTGAGTCCATACATTCCAGTTTGTATTCTTGAATTAAGTTTTATCAATTTTCTCCCCTCATCTTCTAGTTTCTTTTGAGATTCAGGATAAAAAAGATGAAGTCTTGAATCTTAGGATTAATTTAACAATTCATATAATTTTGGGTCATGAATTTACCTCTGCGGTTTTGCATTTGCAGATAATTTGAAAAGGAAAACTAAAAATGGGTAAGACTTGGTTTTCTGCTGTGAAGAAGGCCTTAACTCCAGAACCAAAACAAAAGAAAGAACAGGTTCTTTAATCCTTAAACTATCTTCATATATATAATTTTAGATTATTCACATTTTTTTGGTTATTATACCTTTGATGAATTGAAAAACTGACACAGAAAATGGTTTTGTTATACTTCATTAGAAGCCCCATAAGGCCAAGAAATGGTTTGGTAAATCCAAGAAGGTGGATCTTACCAATTCTGGTGAAGCAGCTCATTCACTGCCTAACAATGCTTCTCGTGCTGTCAAAGACGCAAAACTAAAGGAGATTGAGGAGCAACAGAGCAGACATGCTTACTCCGTGGCTGTTGCAACTGCTGCAGCTGCAGAGGCAGCCGTTGCAGCTGCTCAAGCTGCTGCTGAAGTTGTTCGTCTCACTGCATTATCACGTTTCCCCGGGAAATCAAAGGAAGAGATCGCTGCCATCAAGATTCAGACAGCATTTAGAGGATATATGGTATATCGTTTTTGTTTTCATTGTGTTTCACATTTCCAAGTCTATTAACTATAAAGGTGGGTTTGTTAGTGGAACAAGTTCTTTACTCTTTTGATACATAATTTCAGGCAAGAAGAGCATTGCGTGCGTTGAGAGGCCTTGTGAGGCTAAAATCTTTAATCCAAGGGAAATGTGTGAGACGTCAAGCCACATCGACATTGCAAAGCATGCAAACACTAGCTAGGTTACAATATCAGATTCGTGAGAGGAGGCTCCGATTGTCAGAGGATAAGCAGGCTTGTGCGCGGCAGCTCCAACAAAAACACAATAAAGATGTTTCTAAGGTAACTTAATTCTCACAGGATGTTTACAGACTTAGCTACACAGTTAGCTTTTTCTTGATCTTGATAGACTTGTGTAAATTGAATGTCGATCTTGGGTCCAATTGTAGCCTGCGGAAAGTTTGTTTGTTGCTACAAACTTAATGATTATATTACGTTTTGTGAAACAGATTGGAGAAAATTGGAATGATAGCACATTGTCGCGGGAGAAAGCTGAAGCAAACATGTTGAACAAGCAAGTAGCAACAATGAGAAGAGAAAAAGCGCTTGCATACGCATACACTCATCAGGTAACTAGTTTTCTATCTTACTCTAATGTCTTTACACAAGAAGAAGATGAATCTCAAAATGGTGAAAACTATTAATATGCAGAATACGTGGAAAAACTCATCTAAATTGGGATCCCAAACATTCATGGACCCGAACAACCCGCATTGGGGTTGGAGTTGGCTAGAACGTTGGATGGCTGCAAGACCAAACGAAAACCTGCCAACCACACCAGATAATGCTGACAAAAACTCTTCTGTGAAGAGTGTGGCAAGCCGTGCCATGTCTGAGATGGTTCCACGCGGCAAAAACCTTTCACCAAAAGGAAAGACACCAACTAGTCGAAGAGGGTCAAGCCCGAGAGTGAGGCAAGTCCCAAGTGGTGATGAAGACTCAAAGAGCGCGTTGAGTATCCAATCAGAACAACCTTGCAACCGTAGGCATAGCATTTGTGGGTCAATTGCATCCACTAGAGATGATGATAGCTTAACCAGTATTCGCTCTCAGTCAGTTCCAGGCTACATGGCCCCTACGCAAGCCGCCAAAGCAAGAGCTCGGTTCTCGAACCTTAGTCCAATAGGTTCCGAGAAGACAGCGAAAAAACGGCTATCCTTCTCGGGATCTCCCAAGACTGTAAGGCGGTTTTCAGGTCCTCCGAAGCTGGAAGGCAATGGTAATAATAAAGATACCGGTCTTGCTTAAGAGGAGGATTTTTTAGAAGAATGGATATAGTTTATATCTGACACTGTTGAGTAGGTGAAAGTCTGGAACACAGGTGATGTCAGAAAGGATGTATTTGTTTATAGCAATTCTCTTGATTTGTTTTTGGTTTTTTTTACTGCTACAAACTTATTTATTTGTTTTTATTTTTGATTGGTTAACATCTGATTGTTCCTGTAACTTTCAACTGATGAGGAGACAAACATAAGCAAGATTGATGATTTGCAAAGTAATGTCTCATTTCCTTCTTAAGTATTATTGATTTGAGGATTCTTTTGTTGATTAAGAAAGTGTTTTTCACGTCAAGAACAAAAAGAACGTATTAAAGTAGCAATTACCATCAAGATTTGTAATTTGTTCCAAGAGAGCCAAAGTAGTGTAAAACTCGGGAGCAGCATTGAAAGTAAAGGGGGTCTTTTTACAATTTTAAATATTAAGGGGTTAAATTATAAATAAAGAGAAATGAAAGGGCCTGTAAGCCTTTTTAGGATTCTAGGGCTTTCCCCTTCATTGGTCGGATCGGACGACGTTTACATCTTCATCTTCCTTCCTCATCTTCGCATTCATCAGTGTGTTTTTGGGGTGAAATTGAAAAATAGAGAGAAAATGAGCGGAGCCGGTAAGAAAATCGCAGATGTCGCTTTCAAAGCTTCGAGGACTATAGATTGGGACGGGATGGCTAAGGTCCTTGTCACCGATGAGGCTCGCAGAGAGTTCTCTAACCTCCGTCGTGCTTTCGATGAGGTTAACACGCAGCTCCAGACCAAGTTCAGTCAGGTTCTCTTCCGATTTTCCTTATCTTGATCTGTTTATCGATTCATCTCCGATTTTTTTTCACTGCTGGGTTTAGAATTTTAGATCTTCATCATTTCCGATTCGACGTTAGTATTCTGGATCAAGTCATTCATTTACGATTTCAGATTTTGGTTGGTGATACTCGTTCTTATATTCTATATTGTTTGTTCCCATAGTTGATTCAGAAATATATATTTTGTTAAGATCTATTTTCCTTTGAGACGTATTAATCAGAGAACATTGTTCCCTGGCCTTTGTTTATTTGCTCATTTGCATTTGAAATGTCGAATTTTTAGTCACCGATTCTGACCATTTTCTATTGATAGTCTAGTTCTACTTGTGCTCTGATCATCTTGTTATCCTCATCATACAGTTATTTCACTGAATTGCCATTTGCAAAGGAATCATTCTTGTTTTATGTCTTTGGTTTGTGGAGTGATTCTTCATTTTGTTTATTTATGCAGGAACCTGAACCCATTGATTGGGATTTCTACAGAAAGGGCATTGGGTCTGGCATAGTGGACATGTACAAGGAAGCTTATGACAGTAAGCTCTTATCTTTTTCTTTTTTTTTCTGCAAATCTTAATGTTGAACAGAACCTGTCTATGCTCGTATTTGCGGTCTTGAAATTTAGTGCAACTTGTAATTATCATGCAAAAATGCTGACCTATATGTTATGATGAAAAGTCTCGAGAGAGAGATCTGCTCCAGATAAGGGTTGAATCTGAAGTTCCCAATTCCCATAGTTGTTGTTTTTCTTTTCATTGTTGGAACTATGGAGAGATACCAAAGGACATTTTGAGAAAACAAGTTGTATTTTTGTTTGCTCTGTCTGGTTTGCTGCAGGCGTTGAGATTCCCAAGTTCGTGGACACTGTTACCCCTGAATACAAGCCAAAGTTTGATGCTTTGGTGAGCACCAGCTTAGAAACTCGATTGATTACAATGTTTTTTTGACAAGGTCTTTTCAATTAACTTGGTTGTTTCATTTGTGCCATGTTTCATGCTATAATATAGTTGGTGGAACTGAAAGAAGCAGAACAGAAATCGCTGAAGGAGTCTGAACGGCTGGAGAAAGAAATTGTTGATGTCCAAGAGATAAGCGTAAGTAACCCCCCAATAATAAGTTATCTTATACAAAGTTTGGATTAGCTTGTGCATTTTTGTTAACTCTAAAGGTTCTGATATATGGTGATCTTTTTGTTACTACGTGATTGGCATAAAATCAGAAAAAGCTCAGCACTATGACTGCAGATGAGTACTTTGAGAAGCACCCAGAGCTCAAAAAGAAGTTTGATGACGAAATCCGTAACGACAACTGGGGATACTGATCATGTTTTCTGTGTATCTCCGGCATGGAAAAGAAACTCTCTTCTCTTTCTCTTTTACTGTGATTTTGTGAGCCAATCATAACAATAATAAGTACACCATTCACTTAAGCAGTGTTGAGATCTTCATTGGAGACCCAATGACCGATAAACCCATTTGGTTTTTAGTTATCCATTTCATAAATTGTTTCGTTTCGTTCTAAAAGCAATAATAAGAGTGATAAAGATCTCTCATTCAATATATTTTCACCGAATGAGGTAATCCCTGACTCGTCACTGTTGCATTTTCTCTCATAGCTCACATTACATGAAATCAGTTAACCACGAATCTAAACCAACATTGCTTTGCGATTTTTGTTTGATAAGCCTTCCGGTTTGTTGTTGTACCTTTGGTTTACCTCGAACCGGATATTGAAAATCTCACGTATCCCAGATTAATTGAAAAGGCAGATTTCTGCAAATCCTCCGAGTCTGCTCGAAAAATCACCCTGCAAAAACCTTAAGACCTTGATTCTGCCTCAAGTGGAGAGCTTACTGCAACCATCGCGAACATAGACTCTATGAGATCCTGAGGTACGGTTTTTAACTGTCTAATTAAAATCAACGCACATATGAAAGAAATTTTTTGTTTTTTGTTTTTTGTTTTTTGGTTAATGAAACTTCTTATGTTTTTGTCAAATGGAGTATTACATATAGAGTTCATGTCACTGCTTGTAACATTACACGAAACCAATATCGGTTTAGCAATGTGCTTAATAGTGAGAGCTGTAGAAAGACAAATCTTTTTATTGGTCTAAAGAGTCAAGATCCACGTGCTGTTCTCTCTGTACCGAAAGTCAGGTTATGGCCTTTTGCTATTAATTGTATCAAACAAGATAAGACCAGTTTCCTCTTTAAAGCAAAACATGTATCTGTAAAATGCATGAGCCAGAGATTATTTCGTAGGTCATGGTCTCATGTCTATCACGTGTCTATGGCCAAAGGGCGTTCTCGTAAAACTCACGCTCCCTTTCCTCAACTCTATAAATAGGTGATGTTTGTGTGTGTATCTCCTCTCCAACCAAAAACACAGCAGGGAGCTTCCCAAAACCTCAACACAAGGTAAGTTGACTTGTAACCCTTTTCATGAGACTTAATGGTCAATTAATGGTAACAACAACAAAAAGCTTTTTCGCTTTGCTTCTGCAACGTACAGAAACAATAGTGGGGGAAAACAAGATGGAAACGGGAACCTCATCATCATCATCCTCAGGCTTGGTTAAGGCCAAATCTGAGACACTCGCAGAAGCTCTTAAGTCTAGTTCACTCGATTTCAGCAATGGTGGAGGCAGCAGCCATGTGATAGCAAGAACATTGTCATCACCGAGCCATAGCGGCAGCAGCAACAGCAGAAGGAACACACACATAAGGAAGGCCAAGAGTGCACACCCTGCTCTTGACCTTGCTCGTCTCACTGGTGGTGCGGCTCTTAGCCGAGCCTCTAGTGCTTCCCTTGGACTTTCCTTCTCTTTTACGGGCTTTGCTGTGCCACATGAAGAGATCATTGCTTCATGCAGCAACGACGATATCTGTAAGAAAACCATTAAACACGGCACCAAATTGAAGTTCTTGATGTAGACTCTGGAGTTATTATTATCCTTCATGTTGCAGCCGAAGATATTGAAGCAGCAACCAGTAGTGTGGTCAAGCTTCAGGCAGAACCAACCTTTCCAATATATCTGAAGGTAACCATTTCCGTGGATAGATCATTTTACGGGAAACATGGGAAAATTGATCTTTATGATACTCTCTATTTGAGCGCAGGCACTGATGGAGATATGTATCTAAATCATCAACACCCAAAAGTCCATAGAAATATATTAGATTTTGCTGCTATTGGTTAGTCCAACATCAGTGGGTCTGATTGTATCTCATATGATGTTTTTTATGCACAAGAATTTCCAATTTCCCCCATAACGAAGAAGCAGTTTACATTTTTAAAGTAGTTTTATCATCCTCATTGCATTAAGACAAGCATCATGAATCTTCCTAGACATTGGAAACCTCTGTTTTGCCTTCTCTGTTGGTCTAACTTTGGTGCCCAAAAGTCAAGCTTAGGAGGCTCAACTACAATTTACTGGTTTATCGGCAACATGTGAAGCAGAGCTTCACGCTGGACCAAAAGGTTATGGTTATATAGGTATTACTCTGCATAAATCAGAGAGAATTTGTCATATTTCTGTAGATATATAATAGTTTTCTTGAAAGTTAAGCCGTATGGGAACTTTTGCCTGCATAATTTGCTGACCAAATCAAATTCTTATCATGTGCTATGCAGTTCATAGACATCACATCCAAGGTAACGACCAAAGGAATGGCATCATCATCAGAAAAGAGCATCTTGAATGGGATTAGTGGTTCAGCATATCCAGGGGAGCTTCTAGCTCTCATGGGACCTTCTGGAAGTGGCAAAACTACACTACTCAATCTGCTTGGTGGCAGATTTAATCAGCAAAACATCGGCGGATCGGTTAGCTACAACGATAAACCATATTCTAAGCACTTGAAAACCAGGTTAATAGAAGATTCCAGTTCAGTCTCTAGATGAAACTCTAGATGCATATATGATTGTACAATTGACACGGGAAAGCACCATGGCAGGATTGGATTTGTGACTCAAGATGATGTTCTGTTCCCTCACTTAACTGTAAAAGAGACACTAACCTACACAGCTCTTTTACGCCTTCCTAAAACCCTCACAACGCAGCAGAAGGAGCAAAGAGCTCTCAGTGTTATACAAGAGCTTGGACTGGAAAGGTTCATTACCATCTACTTCTATCATCTAACAGTTTGGCACTTCCTCTTACAGTAGAGCTAATAAGTCTTAGGAATGGAACCTAATTAGAAAATTGTCTTTAGGTGCCAAGACACAATGATTGGAGGGTCATTTGTGCGCGGTGTCTCAGGTGGGGAGAGGAAAAGGGTTTGTATTGGGAATGAGATCATTACTAATCCTTCACTTCTTTTCCTTGATGAACCGACTTCTAGTTTGGACTCTACTACTGCTCTAAAGATTGTTCAGATGCTACAAAGTATAGCAAAGGTAAGACATCCACTCTTTACAGCTCCAAATCTTGTTTTTATGGATTTGGCCATATCCAAGTTTTTACTTGTTGGCATGCAGGCAGGGAAAACTATTGTTACAACAATCCACCAACCATCAAGCAGACTCTTTCACAGATTTGACAAGCTGGTTGTACTCAGCAGAGGAAGCTTGCTTTACTTTGGGAAAGCATCAGAAGCAATGTCTTATTTCTCTTCCGTAGGATGTTCTCCTCTACTCGCCATGAACCCAGCAGAGTTCTTGCTAGACTTAGCGAATGGAAGCATGAACGATATTTCCATACCCTCAGCTCTTAAAGAGAAAATGAAGATGGAAAATTCTTGCTGCGAGATAAGATCTTCCAAGCCAACTCCTACAGTTGTATATGAGGTGAGACAAGGATGAGATACATTTACATTTCAAGATAGCTTTTAGAGCTATATCATATTAACTGTGATGTTGATGCGGAAACACAGTATCTTGAGGAGGCTTACAAGACACATATTGCAGTCATGGAAAAGAAGAAACTTATGGCTCCAGTTCCTCTTGATGAAGAAGTTAAAGTGATGATAACTTGTCCCAAGCGAGAATGGGGATTAAACTGGTGGGAACAGTATTGCATACTTTCTTTAAGAGGATTCAAAGAACGGAGGCATGACTATTTCAGCTGGTTGAGAGTCACTCAAGTTATCTCCACTGCCATCATCTTAGGTTTACTCTGGTGGCAATCAGACATTCAACATCCCAAAGGCCTACAAGATCAGGTATGAAAACATGTTTATGGTCTAGAAATTAGCAGTAGATAGTCTCTTACCTTGAAACTGGAACTCCCTCTGCATCTCAGGTAGGGCTACTCTTCTTCATTGCGGTATTCTGGGGATTCTTTCCGGTGTTCACAGCGATCTTCACATTTCCTCAAGAGAGAGCAATGCTGAGCAAGGAAAGGGAGTCCAATATGTATCGATTAAGTGCATATTTTGTGGCTAGAACCACAAGCGACCTGCCGCTTGACTTGATATTACCCGTGCTTTTCCTAGTAGTTGTATATTTCATGGCAGGTTTGAGACTAAGAGCTGAATCCTTTTTCCTAAGTGTGCTCACAGTCTTTCTCTGCATCGTCGCGGCTCAGGTATGTGCATAAAAATAAAGGACACATGCTGAACATAAAATGCTAACAACTAATGATGAAAATGTTGTTTTAGGGACTTGGATTAGCAATTGGGGCGAGCTTAATGGACTTGAAGAAGGCCACAACTTTGGCATCAGTAACTGTAATGACTTTCATGCTTGCTGGTGGCTACTTCGTGAAGGTAAAAATATACAGCAATTTAAAGCCAAAAACTTTCTAGTACACTGTTTTCAATATTATAAACAGGTTTGGACAACATAGTACATTTTTCTTACCTTACCTTTCTCCACATTCAGACATGTTCTGACAACATAGACATGTTCTAGATAAGTTTGCCTGTAATGAAGGCCTTTGCATCATACATAGATTGACACTTTTTTGTTTTACTTTGGCAGAAAGTTCCAATGTTCATTGCTTGGATACGTTTCATGTCATTCAACTACCACACATATAAGCTCCTTGTCAAGGTACAATACGAAGAAGTCATGCAAAACGTAAACGGAGAGGAAATTGAGAGTGGGCTCAAGGAAGTGAGTGCCCTTGTAGCCATGAGTATTGGCTACCGTCTCTTAGCCTACATTTCTCTTCGAAGGATGAAGCTCCACTCTCCAACTTAAGAGTTTAGATACAAAAATGGCATTTCATTTGTAATATTTGCTTTTTGGAATGTAACTCGTCAACGATATGTGAAAACTTAATAATATACTATTTAGGTTTCCAAATACATGATGTTCTCAATATCATCTCAAATAGTTGACCGCAACACTATGGTATTCTTAAAGCGACCAAGTAATGACCTCGTCATCTTACCTCTCCAAATCATAAATGAAAAAGCGTGAGGGTTGATTCCGCGTGAGATCTACCTTTTCCAACCAAACCTCACCACTGCGACTAGTGCCACACATACTCACGTGATCTCCATGGACGAGAAACAGGCAAAGTAAAAGTCTTCTTCTCTGACCATCGACTCTTGTCAGCATCTTCAATAACCCAAACATCCATAACACCATCACTCAAAACACTAGAAAAGTCGAAAGTAGCTACTTTTCCTTTGTAGTTCATGAGACCAACCTCCGGAAGATGCGAGCACTGTCGGGGAAATCCAAATTCAATGAAAGTGAACTCTTCAGAACTCAAGTCAAAACTAACAAGCCCACATCTATATGCATCATTCCATGCTCCATAATACAAAACACCGTTGATGGAGATACAATGCCAAGGAAGATTGGGCATTTAATCCAAGTACCAATCACTTGAAGTTCTCATCTCCACAAAACATTAGTGACCTCCCAAAACAGGTGGAGCACTCGTGTCCAAAATAGGTGTTCCCTTTAGCTTCAGATCTCATTACAGGCAATTCCACAAACTGCAGCGTGTGGAGGTTACAAATTCGCAGTCTTTCCCCCTTTTCTGAAACACGAACAGCGTCCACGAGGGCGATTCCCGGCATGGTCAGATCACAGAGACAGATGTGTCCGAGCGCTCATGATTCGATGATGTGAGCAACGCGTGCTTGCTCCATTTTTTGGGCATCCATAAAACACGCGAAGAAACAACGAACGTGGTGAGGATTTGAGGAAAATCCATTTGATAATTGATAATGTTATGATAAACAGTCTCTTGGACAAAACAAAATTATTGTATTTATGTTCTTTCATCTCCTACGTTTTCCTTTTCATCCTCGACTTTTTGTTTATGATACAGAGACATATGACTAGCCTGGGCATAAAATCCGACCCGAATGGACCCGAACCGACCCGATCCGGAAAACACGGTTCGGTTTCGGTTCTTCAAAATAACTCGAACGGTTCCTCTTCAAATTTGATTCGGGTTTTACCCGAGACCCGTTTGGGTACCCGATAAACCCGAAAACAGGTTATGTTTTTTGGATTTTTTTTTTGAATTTTTTTGGGTTTTTTCAGGTTTTCCGGTAAAACCATATCCGAAATTTATTTCGGTTCCTTTTCGGATCTAATTTGAAATTAAGGAACCGACCCGAACCCGAAAAGACTCGAACCGAACCGTACCGAAAATTTCTCGGGACCCGAATGGATCCAATTCTTCTCTACCCGAAAAACCCGAACCAACCCAACCCGCAGACCCGAATGCCCAGGGCTACATATGACCATGCTAATTTCATTTATTTCGTTTTCCTTTTCCTCCTCTTGAAAATTTCCATAAGCTTTCATAATCCACTTCAAGTTATAAACTTTCAACGGTGTCCACATATTTCGAAAGGTATAATTAGGCCTGGGCATTTTACCCGAGACCCGAACCGGACCCGACCCGAAAGACCCGAACCGAACCCGAACCGAAACCATTTCGGTTCCTAAACGGGTCCAAAACCCTTCTACCCGAAAGACCTGGAACCGAACCGGAACCGAGAACCGATTGGATACCCGAGAACCGAACCCATATATATTTTTTTTAGTTTTTTTCGGGTTTTCAAGAAATACCCGAAAAATATACCCGAAAATATATCCGAAAACCGAAAATACCCGAAAACCCGAAAAATACCCGAAAACCCAAAAAATACCCAAAAAATATACCCGAAAACCCGAAAAATACCCGAACACCCAAAAATATCCGAAAAATATACCCGAAAAAATACCCGAAACCCGAAACAAATACCCGAAAATACCCGAACTGATCCAAGATCCGATTTTTTCGGATATTTTTCGGTTCTTGAATTTTGGACCCGAACCGACCCGAAACCGAGAGGACCCGAACCGGAACCGAACCGAAACCATTTCGGTTCCTATTCGGGTCCAACACCCTCCTATCCGAAAGACCCGGACCCGATCGGTTCCTATCCGGACCCGGAACCAAGACCCGAATGCCCAGCCCTAGGTATAATTGTATTCCTTCCGTTTCACAAAATAATGTCATTTTCAATGCATAATTTTAAAAAAAAATCAGTTTTAACCTTATTGTTTTATAGGATTACTTAGAATGAAAAAAATTGTTTAGTATATGGATAATATTGAAATTTTAATTATTTTTTTAATACACGTGTGAAATGTGTCAAAACAAATGGAGTATTAACTAGTTGAAATGGTAAACTCAACTTTAGACTCCACTATTAAGAGGACCTCGATACATTCACTATGTTTTAAGAAAACACAAGTTTCAAACTTTGTTCTATTAAAAGAAAAAAGACAAAAGTTATGACTTGGGAGGTGAAAAGACAAATCTCTATTGCAGACAGATGCTCTGAACTAACAGAAAGGAACAATAGAGAAACAAATATTCTTTACTCTTTTAATGCTTGAAAGATCCTGACCGTTGATCATTGGCTTTATGGGTGGATGGGGTAAGCATTAACTACGTGGTCCTTGGACATTCGCTGTAACTCCAACACGCGGATTAGTGACTGATAGATTCTTTCTTCTTCTTCTCGAGGAAAAAGGAAAACCTTTTTTTCTTTTCCCTCAACTTGCAGAAGAAAGAAGAAGAAGCGACATACACAAGGTTTCCTTTCATCCTTCTATGTTCACTTGTTCCTCTTTGTTACCTTCTGATTTGATTTTCATTCTCTCTTTTTTTGGTGGGGTTTCTTGGAGAAATGCGGCAAATGTGTTGCTTCTAGATGTTTTGTTACGGCCCTTCCTTGGACTTTGAAACTTTATAAATCTCTGTAGAAGAAGTTGATGGGGACTTTTATGTTGTTTGGTGCTTGAAATTGGTAAGAAAAATCGATATTATCTAGTATGTTAGTGAACTGGGTTTAGACATTTCTGATTTCTCTCAAGTTTATAGTCCTTTCTTGCTCTATCTACCAATTGTTGTGAATGTTAAGAACAAAACCCATATGCCAAATTCTCTAAAACTTTTGAAACTATTCAATATAAATTGTGATCGTTGATGAATTCGCCTCGATGCCATTTTACAGGACACATTACTTTATGGTAATAATCATGGAGCGGCTAAAATCTTCTCCCCCACTCATGATCGTCTCGGACCTTGATCATACCATGGTATGATCTGGTTCTGTAACTCTCTGTTTGTTTTTTTCCAGCAAGAAAAATCTTGATTTGATTCACGTTTTGCAGGTTGATCATCAAGATTCTGAGAACCTCTCTCTTCTGAGGTTCAATTCATTGTGGGAATACGCTTATCGCCGTGACTCTCTTCTTGTATTCTCAACTGCAAGATCACCAATTCTTTACAAAGAATTGAGAAAAGAGAAACCCTTGTTGACTCCTGATATCATCATTACATCAATAGGAACCGAGATAGCATGTGGTAACTCCATGGTTCCTGATGATGCTTGGGTTGAATCCTTGAACAGCGATAAATGGAACCGGGAGATAGTCTTAGAAGAAACCAGCAAGTTCCCTGCGTTAACTCTTCAGCCAAAAACTGAGCAGAGGCTACACAAGGTCAGCTTTTACATTGATGAAGGTAAAGGTGAGGCAGTGACCAAGGAACTTTCACAATTGCTGGAGAAACGTGGCGTTAAGTGTTTACTTATCTATATGTTTTCCTTTTTGTGAGATCTTTGTTACTTGAAAACCGAATTGTTTGTGATGATGTTATTATCTTTATGTTTTCAGTTGGATGTCAAGATAATTTACAGTTGGGGAAAGAATGTGGATGTTATACCACGAACTGCAGGAAAAGGAGAAGCCCTCGAGTATCTTCTCAAGAAGCTGAATGCTGAAGGAATATTCCCGGTCAATACTCTTGCTTGCGGCGACTCCGAACACGATGCTGAACTATTTAGCATTCCCGATGTTCACGGTGTCATGGTAATGTCCACTCATCACAATCTCTCCGCCATTCTTACCAAAATCCAAAACCTGACAGGTATTGTCCATGTGCTTTGTGAAGGTGAGCAATTCCCAAGAAGAGCTATTGAAGTGGCATTCTGAAAATGCTTTCAACAACTCAAAGGTTATACATTCAAACGAGAGATGCGCGGATGGGATTATTCAAGCTATTGATCATTTTAAGCTTGGCCCAACTCTTTCTCCCAGAGATGTTTCTGAATTCTTGAGTCGAAAGATGGATGTTGCGAATCCTGGTCAAGAAGCTGTGAGATTTTACTTGTTCTACGAGAGATTGAGACTCGGTGAGATCAAGAAGTATGATACATACATAGCCAGCTTCAAAGAGTCATGTGTGAGTAAATTAGGTGCAAATGGAATCCGTTTTTGTGTATCAGACTCGAGTGAACTAATTCCTTTCCGTCTCTTTTATCTTGGAACATTTTTCAGCACCAAGCTGCTGTCTTTGTACATCCATCAGGTGCAGAGAAATCTCTGAGAGACACCATTGATGAGATGAGAAAGTATCATGGAGACAAAAAAGGGAAGAAGTTTTGTGTTTGGGTAGATCAGGTTCTGGTAATAGACACCATTCCTGAGAAATGGATAGTGAAGTTTGATAAGTGGGAGCAATGCGGTAACAAAAAGAAAAGGCCATATTTGCAATCTGACCTTTGATGAGCAAGTCCTATGATTTATGAATTCGTTTGTTGGTTTTGGCAGGGGATGAGCGTAAATGCTGCACAACGACTCTCGAATTCACTTCAAAGGTATCAGATTCTAAGAAGTCAGATAAGATTAATATCTTGATTCTTGAACGAAATGGAAAGTGAATTGAAAAAAAAAAATATGCAGGGAGGAGATTTGGTGTGGGAGAAGGTGAAGCAGATATGGTCGGAGGAACCAGAGGTGAAGGATGATAACACTTGCTGGATTATCTGAAGACTGTCGTGAAATGATACGAATATTCTCCAGGATTTGTCTTCCCTTTCCCCATACAGAATTTTTATAAGTTTTGAAATTGTAACTTGAGACCGGGGGGGAGGTTTACGGGGGAAAAAATAAAAATTAGAGGGCCCAACCGGGTTCGAACCGGTGACCTCTTGATCTGCAGTCAAATGCTCTACCACTGAGCTATGGACCCAATGTTGGACATTGTGGCTCTGCAAAGACAATTAACTCCAAATATTAGATTACAATAAAATTTGTTTCCTTATAATTTACAAGTGTGGTTGTGGTCAACATATGACATATCTGAATGAAATAAGTGATATTTTTTTGGTCTTATGAATATAAATAGATCTCATGACAAAGTAGATAATTTTCTGAACAGGATTTATTATCCTACCTTTTAATTTCTCTGGTTCATATATTTTCCCTAAAACGAAAAAAGTTTTAAAAACCAAAAAAAAAGAAGAAAAAAATGATTAACACCACCTGTCACCACACCCGTAGTAGAAAATCATTTCATTGTCCCATCATCATCTCTCTTTATTTTTATGTTATCCTATGAAAAATCATTTCATTTTTTTTGATATGGAAAGCAAACTTCCTATCCTTCACCCATTTGGACAAATATGAAAATGATATCATTCTATATAAGACTTGGCAGTTATTCTATCTATCTCTGTTTTTATATAACTTGGATTCTAATTTTAAAAAAAATTTGTGTGTGTGATTCCAAACACATATGACTAATGGGACAAAAAAGCATGTGACTGCATGGAAGAAATACAACAAAACATAGAATATCAATACATCGAAAATATAGCTTTGAGGATTCCCGCCTTATCCCATTTTAAAGGAAAAAAACTAAACAATTTAGACAAATTGATTATGAAAAGTTTAATTGTAAATGTAGAATGACTTTTTTTTTTTTTGTTTGAAACAAAACAAGAATAAGTATAAATTAATATTCTTTGTGAAATATAAATAGTATTGAAAAGTGAAACAATTTATAAACTGGATTTAATATATTGATGATGGCTGGACTGAATCACCCAATTGAATATAACTATGGTTTGTTTGTTGACCAAAAAAGAGAAAAATACTTAAATCTTAAAAAATAAGAAAAGGCTGTGTAATAAATAAGGAAAAGAAGAGCATCATCTCCTTCTCTATCCTCTCTGGTTTTTCTCTTTTGCGCAATGCTTCTTCCTTTTCTCCTTCTCCTCCTCTCTTCTCCGATCATGTCCCCCGATCCCTTCTCCTTCATATCTTCCCCTATTTAATACTACCAAATTCTTTATTCATCGGCGGAGAATTCAGATCGATCGCCGATTATTAATAGAAGAAATTCAAAACCCTAGACCTAGAGAGATAGATATGGAGAGTTCCTTAGGCTTCATGGCGGTTTTCGCCGTCTCCGGAAGCGTCGTGTTCCTGGCGAGTCAATTCCACAAGCGTCTCCTCTCCGATTACATGGACAAGTTCGAATTCGAAATCCGTACGGCATTTCTCCATCTCTTGTATTTATTTGTTTTTTTTTTTCAAAATTGAGTTTTGAAAAATTTGGGGGAAAATCGTGACAGGATCGCGAGAAAATGTGGTGATGAAGAAGAAGGTGAGATTCGCGGCGGATGTGGTGGAGCCGTCGGGGAACAACAAAGAATATCGCCGGAGACACTCCTCCAAGGCCAAATTCGATAAGCAATCGAAGATGGCGGCAACTGTTTGAAGTTATTTTTTGTACAAAAGTGTAATTATTTCATTGGTTTGTGATTTGAAATCATAATTAATTTCGGAGATTTTTCTCTCATCTGAATCTGGGCAAAAACCTTTAGGTCTTCCCATGGTCAAATATCTTTCCTATTTTTTACCCTTCCTTCATTTTTTGGGGGGTTTTACCTGTAAATATTTTGTTAGTGTAAATACAAAATGTGATTGCTAATTACCTCTCTTTTTTTTTTGTCTTGTGACCTTTTTTAATCTGATTAGGATTATGATTGTCAATAACTATGATTAGTAGTGCAATAGAATGACGTAATAACTATGATTGGTAGTGCAATAACATGTTAAGTGATTGTAAATCCAATTTTATGTAAAGCCTGGGTTAAAATTTTATCTAATGGTTGGAAAAGCAAATACTAATTGTGAAGCGCTAAGTTTTGGTTTATAGGCATGTGTATTTCTTTGTACATACGAGGGGTGTGACGGATCGGATATCCGGATTTGAGTTTTCATTATCTGGATTCGGATCCAAAGATTCTGGATATCTGGACTTTGGATATCTGCCTAGATATTATGATATCCGGATCCGGATCCGTAAAAAATAAAAAAATATTAAAAATTATGATAAAATTAAAATTTTATATGATATTTTGTAAAAAATATGTTANTTTAATATATTTAAAAGATTTGGATCCGGATATCCAGATTTTATAATTTAACTATCCGGATCTGGATCCGGTTTTGACGGATACAAAATTTTACCATCCAAATCCAGATCTGACCCTTTCGAATATCCGGATCTTCGGAGCAGATCTCATATCCGGAATGATAGCTTCACCCCTACATACGACCATAGCCGGTTTTTAGCAGAAAACTCTCATCTCTACGACTATAACATACGGTTAAATACTTTAAACTAAGTTATCTTTGCATTAACGTATGAACGCAATATTTCATAATAGTCAAGCCTAAACTAATAATTTCGGAAGTTAAGTGACAGCAAAACCTTAAAGACTTATTAAACATTCAAGATTTGTCAAAGATTTGGGATATTAAAAAAAACCTATTTAAATATTAAAAAAAAATACTAATACCAATTAATTAGAAACGTGATCTTTAAACTAATGAAAAGGGTACCGTAAACAACCCGAAGGGTCACACAGGCCAAATTAAAATGTGGCTTACGAGAAGATGGAATTGGTCATATGATTAAATAATATTAATCCTCTGACGATTATAACGTGACGACATGCATACTTTATTCAACCATATATATATATTCTTATAATAGTATTTGCATCACCCCGTAAAGGATAGTAAGTGAGGATGACGACATGATACAGAGGGTAAAAGGGTCTAATCCATTAGAAGGTTCTTATTCATTAAGAGAGGAGATTATCACCATCATAAGCCTCCTTAGTAGTACTATAAGACCTGAAGTCATAGTCATGATTTTGTTTTGGCAACGAAGTCATAATCAGGTGTTATGTTTTTTTTTTTCCTATGTATAGTGTGGGCCGTTGACGGGTTACGGCCCATTTTGTTATTCTGTATTTAGGAAGTTTTTTTTTTCTTTTTGAAGAATGTAAAATCTGTTCATAAAAAAAAACTTTAAATTTATATACAATTAATGCCTCCATAGTTTTAGGAAGCTTTTCTCTTTTCAGCAGATTTTGGTTTTCCCCTATAACACCACATAAAATTTAAGCCTGCTCCATAATTCCATATTATACAATTACATGACTCTTTTTTTCTCCTACCAAATGTGTCCCTTCTTGTAGCATGAATTTGAGATTTATATAACCTAAAATTTCTCTTACATTTTGATAGCTTTGCACAATCTTTAAAGGATCTGACTAGTGACTATCGTTATAAAACAGGGCAGCTCAGATATTTTAGTGGTGTAGTGCGAACAAATCTAAATGTGATATTTTTCTTAAAAGTCTATGGAACAATCTCTATTGCTACGTGATATGCGGCAAATAGAACAGGTCACAAATCTATGTAAACATGTGATGATGAGTAGCAAAATTTATCACATTTGTTTCCAATTCACAATCTCGCTCCTTAGGTCAAGATCTCTTGTTTTGAGTTGACACAACATATAATATATCGTACCTTTTTATGGTTGGGGTCTTGTATGATATCGTACAAAATTATTCATTTTGATCCGTTATTGCTAGATGCATCATGAGACATGAGCCAATGACACAAATTAACGTCGTTTTTTATCCATCCAACTTTTTTTTTTCTTTTCAAATCACGATACAATTAAAACATATCGACGATGTATATATACCTTAATGATCTGGTTTAACTACGGGTTCAGACGATAATATGATAATTAGATCTACAGACATGACGCAATTTTAAAAAAAGTTCTTAATAGAAGATTATCTTCCTTAATACAAATGAGAGTCTCTTCTAGAGTTGTGCTAGTAAATAATTATTCTAACAAATTGGCTTAGATATATCTATTTCATCAGGGTGGAACCATATATTTTGAATTTATGTCAACAATATATAGGTTAAATAGAGGAAATCTGTAGTATTCCAGTGACCAAACATTTTTCAAAAAATTTATGCAATAATTTTCATATTGTCTTGCGTTTTATTACGTGCATGTGCCCAGATCATAGACCAATTAGCTGTCTGAAATATAAATGTCTGTTGTTCCATTAAATGCCATGATCCATAAAAATATCACGCATCAATTCATACACACGCATCAATTATTGTTTTAATAATTTTATATGTATGGTTTGGATTTTTAAACCATTTTAAATTTTATATATTTGTAACCTGTTGATAAAAATAAAATAAAAGTTATAGTATGAAGCAATCATAGTGTAGTCCAAATAAAAATAAACTCGCATCTAGCTACAATCAATTGTAAGATCTTCCAAATCAAACTTGGCCATATAGTTCGCATCTAACATAGAAGTTTCCGAAGCAGTTTCTTCTTTAATTATTGCCTAATCAATTTTAGTTTTCCAATTAAGAAATAAGAACAGCCTCGGCAAAGACTGCTTTTTGAATAAACAAGTAAACACACATTGTCCATCTTTTTTTTGTGCAAAATTTCCCATCTTCCTTTTATTCCCTTACATACCAAAAATTTATGGACGAACCTTGGATGACATGCATCACATTGATCATAAACGTTTTAAACCACATAACGGACCATCCAAAAAGTTGAATCAGTGATTTACAATAGCTTGTATATGCATATATAGTATACAAATACAATTTGAATCCAAAGACTTCTCGGTCATATCTAGTCTTTGCAATTTATGTAGCAAGTCTGTTATATGATTTCAACAAAGATCTCTAGATATAGAAATTCTCACTACTAAACAAAGTAACAAACTGTGGGTGACTTCCTTGTTCTGTTTGCAGGGATAGTCACGATTATTCCTTTTTGGAGATGGTGATTTCAGCAATTTCCTTTTAGGTGAATTCCTCCCGAGCTTATTGTCGGGAAACTTTTTGAATGTTTTTATCGAGTTGTCTTCTTGCATAGCAGTTTGCACGAGACCATAAGAGGCAAACGGGATCGTTTTGACGATTCTCGGAGGTAGAGCTTCAATTTCAACGTCACATGGTAAAGTGACTAATTCCAAACATTCCGACTTTGTCATGAATATCTTATCGACACATTTGAGTTTAGCCTCAAATTCACTGTCATTTTATCAAGTTTTATCTGTTTTAAGCTTTAATGTCTTTAATTTGTATGATTAAAGAGGATGGTTAATTTCTTTTAATTGTGATTTGGATGATTAAGTAACGAAAGAAAGAGTTGCCCCAAAAAAACAAAGTAACAAACCTTTGAACCAAAAATTAATAACAACTCACATGCAAACTGGAACAAAATGATTATTTCACTGAATTTACTATTATATATATTCAACGTAATGAATTCGAAGTACCTTTCATGTCATGGGCTACTTGGCAAGTTTTAATGAAACTATTACATGCGAATTTGAAAAATGTTTGGTCATGAGTAAATTCTTGTTCAGAAACCTACAGTTTGGAGACACGTTTACCTCCCTTTTTATATGTTTGATTATTTTATTTTGACTTTGATAGGAGCTTCAAGGCAAAGGTATGTTTGAAGGCGACGAAGAATCTAACGGCAGTCGAAACGTCGCCGTTTCTAGCTCTACGGTCGTACGGATACATATGATGTATGAGAAGCAATGCGTACTCTAATTAAGGCTTGACGTAAACACTAAGGTAGACATATTTCCATGAGAAGCTTTTAAATGTTCACGTGCGACATTTACGTTGTCTAAATAACACATTGAAAATTATATGCAATAATATTTCAGATCAAAATTTAAAGAATTTTAACATTCTATTGATTACTAATCCCAATGAATTGGTAGGATGTAGTTCGAGTTGTTTCTTCAGCAATGACAAAGATATAGTCTCTGAAAAACAAGTCCGTTATCTCGACCAATAAGACAATTTATCTAGAAAAGAACGACTTGGTCTAATGATTATCACTAATTTAATTTCGTTACAAGACATAAGTTGTATTTTCATTTCTTATGGCCAAACTGATACATATTTTTGAAGGATTGTATGATTCAAGAAACACAGCATGTAGGTCACAACATTTAAATAAATGATTTAGAAAGAAAATAATTCTCTGTTCTATAATTTTTGTTGAGAGGGGAGATGCATGTGTTTTAGGGGTGGCCACAGAGCTTATATCCCGGAAAATTCTACTATTTGTGATTTGCTCCGTTTTTATCGAATATCTAATTTTGTGATTTGTTTTTTTTCGGAAAAATATGGATATCCGGAAATCCGGAAAATATACGGAAATTTGCGAATATCCGCGGATATCTATTGCACTCCATTCAATACAAACAAAAACTAAAAAAAAAAGTTTATAATGCATTTTTTTATCTAATATGAACTTACAAATAGAAAACAAGTGAAATCATCTAGTTTTATTTTTTTATATAAAGAATGATAAACAAAATAATCATACAAAAAATTAATATTTTCACTTAAACTTCAATATAAACATTTTTATTAATATTCAATTAATTATTATAGAGTTTATATATTTTTATCTTGCATATTTTCTTTTTAACATTTTTTATTTATTAAAAAATAAAGAAAATGTTAATAAACATTATAAATTTATAACATATTATGTATATATATATATATGATCTACGGATTGGAGCGGATATCCGGCCTTCCTAAACTTAGTATTTGTGATTTGTTTTGTTTTAGACGGATACTACATTTTAGTATTTGCTTTGTTTCGAATCTTTACGGATAGCTAGATTTTTCAAATCGAATCGAGACGAATACCTGATCGAAGCGAATCTACCGGATAATTAGCCCTAATGTGTTTTCTAAGTGTCGCTTGATCGATACTAAAAAAAATAAGGAAAGTAAATAGTGTTCGGGCGGCTATATTAAAGTTAAACTATAGGCCAGGGTGCATACCGTAATTCTTTTTGGCAAAAGTATCATTTGTAATATTTAATTATATTTTCATGCTAATTCCCTCGAGTTTCGAGGGTCACACCGACACTTTGTTTGATATCCCCGTGATTCTCATTTTTTTTTTTGTCTTTCTGCAATTTATGACGTGAATAATGTAAGCGTTTCAACATCATACATCATGGTGAGTGATGATATAACAATTCTACATCTTTCATTTTTTTAATGCGAATTAATTTATGATTATTTGAATCGACTACTAATTAGTTCATCCATCATCATGGTGACTGATGATATAACAATTGGTTAACATATCGGTTTGTGAAATTAAAACATACTATTATCGAAGAAAACTTTTTTTTGTTCTTCTTCTTATCGTTAAGACGAAAAACGGAAAGATTTTTGACTTGAAGGCAACGTGAATTGTGCATTTGAGTATAACCGACACACACGACACGAGGCTCAAACTCAAACTCAAAGGAGCTGTGAGTTGTTGAAAAAGCTCAACCCTTGGCATCAAGTTTAAATGACGTCACCCATACATTTTATTTTCCCGCGTAGATCCCATACTCTTTTCCACAAAATCCCAAATAAATAAATATTTGGGCAATTCTACAAAATAGCACAAAAAAACTTAAAGTTCAATAATTTAGCAGGCAAATGTGAAAATCCCAAAACTAGCATTCATTAAAAGGAAAAAGACTCATTTAACCTTGAACAAAAAAAAAAAAAAAGAGAAATACCTTTCCCGACGCCATTCTTCATCTCGTCGGAAAAACTTTCTCATCTTCATCTCGCCGACAAATTGTTCCCGGAGCTATCATTCTCTAATCTCGAAGCTTTCCCGACGCCATTCTCTGATCTCGAAGCTTCTCATAGCCCAAAATCGAGGTATTTTATCTTCTTCGATCAAAAATCTCAAATCCTCTTCCTCTAGACCTTCCTCGTATTGGGGAAACTCGACCAGTTACTGTAACTCGCATTACGATAACTAGCCCAAACTCGAAGCTTCTCATAGTCCGAACTAGATATTGCATGAAAATTTGATTCAAAACTCGATTTATAGATTTCGTTCATCTTTGTCTAGCTTCGATTTTGTCTCTAATCGCATTTTAAGTGTCTGATTTTAAGTGTCTAGATTCGATTGTTGATGGAAAGAAACTTCATTTGTTTTGGGATGTCAACAATTGTTCTTCAATCGAATAAATCTCAAATTTGGGGTTTCGTAATGTTTGGGGATGTCGTGAATCTTAAAAGAGTAAGAAGAAACTCATGGATGGTTTTGTGTTCTTAAATCACTTGCTTTGATTTGATCTAATATTGGTTTCGAAACTGGTTTTTATTGATTAGACCCAATTGTGAAGTTTTCCATGGAGCAAATGAACGCGAATAGAGATGGACTATCTGATTCAAAAGAGTCTTTCATATCGAAGCTGGCCAAGCTCTTCCAGACATTCGAAGATGGGTTCAGTACGATCAATAGTCGCTTGACAACAATAGAGGAAGTTCTGGGAATAAACGAGAATCCTCCTACACGTCAAGAAAAAACAAATGATGAAGGCAATTTCTCATAAACAGATGGTTTGGATCAGATAAATTTTTGTAGCCAGTCTCAGGGCAATACAAATGAGCAGGTAATGTTCTGAGGTTTTCGTTTCATTTCAAACTCTATCTTAGAATTTAGGAAAGATTTCTTAAAACTTCGAGAAAGCTTCCTAAATATGTAGAAAACCATACTAAAATCTCTCTATCTTAGAATTTAGGAAATACTTATTAAAACTTCGGAAAAGCTTCCTAAATATGTAGAAAACCATACTAAACTCTCTCTATCTTAGAATTTAGGAAAGACTTCTTAAAACTTCGAAAAAGCTTCCTAAATATGTAGAAAACCATTATAAGACTGTTTTGAAATAACGGT